>RJWJ010008371.1:0-53734 GCA_004363605.1 Indri indri | reverse complement strand
GCTGCTAACAGCCACTGGAACCAGAGCCTTCTTGTTAATGCAACACTGGGCTATCAGGATGTTTGCAACAGGGGAAAGACTGGCCAGCTCCACAGTCTTTTCCCTGCAAATCAAACACTCAGGACCCTTCCCATGATTTTGAATTACTTTTGTATTATTACTTTTGTATGAGCATCGAACATGACACTGGTTAAGTGCTTGGATGCTGGAGTAAGGGTTTAAATGCTCTCTGACAATTGACAGCTATGTGACCTTGGGCAAGGCCTCTAACATCTCTAAGCCTCAGTTTCCTCATTTGTAAAAGGTGGCTAGTAATAATAATTGCCTTATAGGACTGTTTGAAGAATTAAATGAAATAATTCATGTAAAGTGCCTTAGCATGGTGCCTGGCCCTTAAAAAATGTAAACTACTGGCAGCATGCTAAGTGATAAAGTCATATGGTAAAAATTTTTCCCATGAATGAAAAATTGCATTTAAAAAAAGAAACTGCAAAAGAGAGAATGACATTTGTTTAATGTTTCTGCACATTTTATATGTTTAAATATTTAAATGGGGGGTGCTTTCCTTTACAAAAACAGAATTTTCATTAAGTATTTCATTGACTATCAGCTATGCCAAATCAACATCAACAACTAACCAGAATCTTACGGAGTAACAAAACAGGACACAAAAGGTGGTGCTTGCTTTTCAACCAAGTTAAAATAAATCCAAATCAGAGCAGTATGTAAGACCTGCTGATATTTGTGGGAATGAATCATAAAAGGTATTATGTATATATGCGATGTATTTTAATGTATGTTAAATATTGCTACACATACACTTTTATTTATTGAGGTCATATCCTGTTGCCGATAAGAGGCCAGGTCACTGCCTGCTTAGATAAAGCCACTTAGTCTACCACTCTCTCATTCAACAAATATTACTGAGCTTCTATTAAACATCACGCACTTGGCTAAATGCTCAGTGTATAGAAATCAGACAACGGCGCCCGACCCCGACAGCATGCACAGGGCACTCTAATCGCCTCTATCCCCCAGCCCGGGGCAGACAAGCGGACAACTGCAGGAGGGGGTCCCCGATGAACCAGCGGGGGACGCCTCACCTCCCTCACCGACAGCGGCTCCCCAACTCCCGCCAATGCCCGCTCCTCCAGGGGTCCAGGCCAAGGCACAGCGCAGCAGCATCCTCACCACAAGAGTCCTCCGACCCTCCCGCTTTGCCAGGCCTGCCAGCGTCTCCATGGTAACCGTACACAAACGACCTCCGGCCGCCGCCCGGGCCACCAGCCGGCAGAGACAGGCCGCTACTGCGCGGGCGGAGCGGGCAGGAGAATGAGTTTGGAGTGGGCACAGGGAAGGCGGCTTCCGACCCGACCCAAAGCACCTGTGATGAGCCCTGGAGACGGTAACAGATGCCGAGGGTTAGCTCATCTTTCGGCTTTCTCCAGGAAACTGCAGCTGCGGCAGCGATGGAGAGGGCGGGGCGGGGCGGGGCCGGGCGGGGCTGGGTGGCCTCCGGGCGCCGCTGGACCACTGGGCCTGCGCCGCTCCCGCCGACGCATGCGTAGAAGTGCTGGGGCGTGGCGTCAGCGTCGGCGGGAGGGGGAGTAGGAAGGGCTTGGCGAGGCCCGGAGGCCGCGAGCGCGGGGACTGGGGACTGCTAGGGCGGGAGAGCAGCGAGGAAGAGGCGTCGCTGGAAAGCTTGCATTGCTAATTAAAATTAGCAATTTGCGGAGTATTCGTTGAGCCCCTACGAGATCTCAGCGCTCTGTTAAATATTAATAGGCGGGACAGCAGCGTAATGCTGCTGGGGTGAGAATAAGGGTTTACTGGTTCAGATTGCGGCTCTATGTAATAACCTGGAACCAGTGCTTAACCTCCCTGCTTCTTCATGTGTAAAGTGGAAAGAAATAATAGTATCTAGCTAGGTCTTGGGCTGTTCTGAAGATTGAATGAGAAAATATATATAAAGCGCTATGCACGTGGCAATCTGCGAATGTTTTAACTGTTGGCTGTTATTAATAAGCCCTTGCATTTGTGCAGCACTTCAGAGTTTGCAGAGTATTCTGGTATCTTGTCTCTTACAGCCTTCCTGCGACTCTGAGGTAGGCAGCCTGGCGTCCCCATTCACAGGACAGGAACGAGGGCCCTGCGCTCTAGTAAGTGGGAGAACAAGATTCAAGCCTTGGTCCCCCAGGGCCAATCATTTTTTGTTCGTGCATCATCACTGTTGAATGGAAAAGAGAACCCCATTTATATGTTTCTCGTTTAAATTATGTTCTGTCCTATTAGACCATTCAGCAACACTTTACAGTATTAAATACAAGTGAGATCACAATCACTCTCCATTCAGGTTTGCACCACGTTTTATAAATATGAAGATTTTTCAGCTGAAGTGTTGTTGTCATGGGAAAAATGCCACGTCCCTTGGTGCTAAGTATCTTGTAAAGAATAATTAAATTGAAAATATTTTTGAGCACATACTATGTGTAAGACATTGTACTAGGTGGGAAATGATACTAACCTGAACTAAAGGAATGTAAATGTTCTTCAAAATGCCCAATGTGATTTTACGCATAACAGACAAATACTAGTTGATTGGATAATTTTAGGAACTGAAACAAAATATTTGTGTTCTTCAGGACAGAAATCTTTTCCAGTGACTCAACATGAATTACATCAACAAAGCCCATTTACTGGCCAGTGGACTCCATTGTGCAAAGGGGCCCTTGCCCATTTCATATAAAACTATAACTAGTCTTTTGTATTCACAACTTGTGAGATGTGACAAAATGCAACTTTATTTTGGCCTCTCACTATCATTTTAAAATGTATCTCGTGCTAGTTATCTCCTGTCCCTGAATGGAAAGTTGGGTAGAGACCTAGAATTTTCTGCTTGTTCTTAGATAACTGACAGTTTTGTAATAACTAAATCTCAACTGCAGTCCCATTTCAATATTATAATGTTGGGTGCAAATTATAAACAAATGCATCAAACTTCACTTGAAAGTAAGCCTTCCTCCCCTATCCGTACCCTAGTCTTAAAGTCTATAGTTGGCCTTCCCAGAAGGGATGCAGTGGGCTTAGGCTCACCCCTCCCCTATTCACTAGAGGCTGTTTAAGACCCAGCTAGGGTCAAAGTAGACAGGGAGGAGGAGAAGGAGAAGTGAGAAGATGGGACACTTCTTCCTGGTGTTGAGTGGCTTTAAGCTTGCTATGCTGGCCTGTGGTTAAAGCACCTCCTGCAGGTCTTCCCTGGGTGCTTCAGAGTTTGCCGTTAATGGGGACCTCTCTCCTGGGCACTCTTGATCTGGGTGGGTGCAGTGTTATTCCACTGGTTGCTGTGACTCCTTGTCTGCCTCTAAAAATCCAGAGTTCACTCTAGCTGCCACTATCCCTTTAGATGGGTCCCAAGGGAAACCCCGTGCATCTCTTGCCCCAGTGACACTGAGAGCATAGGCCTATCTCAGTACAGCCCCCTCCATACTGCCACAGGATGGAATTTTAGCTTTGCCTGGAGTGAGTCGGGCTCCAGGTCTCCAGGCCACCTAACTACACCCTCTGGCAGGCCCTCCTAGGAAGCCCTTTCACTGGTTTGAGATGAAAGAGGTAGCACCCCACACTCCTTTCTCTGAAGAAATTTCCTCACACATCCTCCCCCTCCACTCTTTCACCCCTTATTTTTAGCCTCAGTCTGGGTAGGCGGTCCAGAATTGTGGAGAGGGTCTGCATGTTTCTGTGTAACCTGCCCTATGGACACTCTGCCTTACTTTCACTTGGAATTGATGAATATACAGTTATCATGTCAGTTGAAACATCAGCCTAAAAACCTGTTGTACCACCACTTACTAGCTGTGGCATTGCACCCTAGGATCTTGGTTTAAAATAGACCTCATAAGCATGCTATTGGAACCTGAAGCCCAGCCAGCGCAGTTGGCCAGGAAATGTCTGCCAGGCACATTAGAACAATTGAAAAGAATGTCAAGGGCAGAATTATAGGAAGCAATTATTTGAAGCAATAAAGCTACCCAGCTTACCTCACTGAAGAACACTATATGAGAAAATATTTAGCCAACCACAGCAATGGTATATTATCCTGACCTAGCTCTTTCTCCTGATGGCTATTTAACAACATTTTGCATAGTTAAGTTTTGTAGGTGGAATTATTTTAGAGACAAAATTGTTGACGTGTTTCATATACCTTAAAGAGGAAGACAAAATATTAATTATAAGTATCTGACATTTATAAAGTGCTTTATAGTTTCCAAATTGCTTTCATTTTGAACATTTCATTTTTATTGTTTTATTTGGAGTTTACAATAAGCCTGAGAAATAGTTCAGGGATTATTATCCCAATTTGATAGTGGGGAAAATTGAGGTTCAGAGAGGTTAAGCAATCCACCCACAGGCACACAGCTAGTAAAAGGATGTGAGATCTGGTGTTCCTGATGCCCATGTCCAGTGTGCCATTTGGCCATTGTACATTCTTAAATACAATTTTTCAGGCTGAGGACTCTCATCCATAGCCTTGAGAGGTCCTTTGTAGGCTGCTGAAGCTGTTAGGACATGCTTTTTATTTTCTCCTGTCACAGTGCAGAGTATATGCTGTGTGGGGCTACAGGGATTAAGAGGAATTTAAGAATATTTGCACTCACTTAAAAATGGCTGCTGAATTTCTAGATTTTGAACTAAAGTGAGAATTATATAGGCAGTAGATCGGGTAATGATATAAACTTATGCAGTCTCAGATGCAAACCGTAACAAAATGGTGAATTCATAGATGCCTTTTTATCTGCGTACTCTGCTAGATTTTACAGCTTATATCACAATTAACATCACACACCTCCTATTTATTATCTATCTGTAGCTTGTCTTGGTTTATCTATTAGGTATATTCTTGAAAAAACACAGGTCAAATAAGTACTTCCTTAATGCCCACAATTCCCCCCAATGACTTTTATGACTATAACAGAGATGTGACTCACAGGGGAAAAAAAAAATGCTTCTGGCATGGAATAAAAATCACCAGTTTAGAATTCTGATATTCAAGAAAGACACTTTCTGCTTTTGTCAATATAGAATCTTGGCACTTTAATTATATTTATCGCACAATAAATATAGTGTGGGGAGTTCATGAAATTGACAGCCTGTGCTATCTCTGCATACAAATTTAAAGGCACAAATACATTAAAATGCAACTTGGTGGAAATTTACAATGCAACGAAAATTAACTAACTTCATAGAAGTAGATAGACACAAGACTGTGGGATTGTCCTAAACTTATCAGCTGAAAAGATTACATGAAATCCTCTATTTAATGGGGCTCAGCTGTTACCTGTGCACCTTAAGTATTGCTTTACCTTTAAGCACATTATCCCTACCACATCCTCTCCGCCACCCCAGGCCACATGCTCCACAAGGCAGCCACATTGTTGACAGGGATTCTAAGGAACAAGGATCCATTTAATTACCAGTTGATTACAAGAGTTTCTCAGTACCTCATGTTTCGCTGGAGGGGAGGGGTTCTCCTTTTCAGAGAGTGAATCGGCACGATTGTAACTAGAAATTGCTTCATCCTGAACAACTGCTGCAGTACCTCCTGTCTGTCCAAAGAGACCAACTAAGACAATCAGAAGCCTACTGTTCTCTGTCCAACTGACCTAGGAGACATTACTAAATTAGCATGCCCATATCTTTGGGAAGCTTTTGGCTGCAAATAACAGAAAACCCCATCAAAAGTAGCTTAAATACCAAGGACGTTGATTGGTTTAACAATAACTCTGGAAGTGGGCAGTTTCGGGGTTGGTGCTGTGGCTCAGGGATCAAGGAGGCTCAGTCATGTGTCCCCACATGGTCACAAGATGGCAGTGGCAGCATTGAGCTGTACATTCTCACATGACAGTGTCAAAAATGAGGGAAGAAAGAGTGGGGAAAGGACCCTCTCCATAGACATCCCTACACTGGGAAGGAAAACATTTCCCAGAAGCCCCTCAGCCATGTTGTCCTTACATCCCATTGGCCAGACTGTGTCACATGTCCCATGCCCGTCCCTGGTGGAGATGAATGGGATTACTACTACTGTGATTGACTTAGATCAGTCAAAGCTCATCCCTTGGGTTTTGGGGGAGGAAACGCACTTTCTCTGAGCATTTTGCTGCCGCAGCCTGAACCAAACTGGAGTTTTGTTCAGCAGGAAGGAGGGGCAACAGCTGTTGAGTAGCCGCCAAAGACTGCCACAGTGGTCGGGGTGAACTTATAAAGAATGTCTCCTGATAATTGAGAGATTTTGATGGTTGCTCGGTCCAATTGCAATGAGCGAACTAAAGGTGTAACGCAAGGCGGGGTGTTCTAGTTTAGCACCAACTCCTGAGGTGAGGCCATGGTCCCTGGTCTCAATCCTGCTTAATCCAGGCTGCACAGTAGAACCACCTGGAGAGATTCAAAAACCATCTCAGCTCAGCACCCACCCAGATGCTCTGACCCGGTTGCTGGGGGAGGTGGGAGGACCCTGCCGTGTGCAGCAGCCAGCATGGAGAACCCCAGCCCCAGAGAAGGCCAGGGCTCCCCTGTCTGAGAGCTTCAGCCCCCACCCAGCAGGAAGCAGAGCTGCCAGAAGAATCCGTGGCTGTCAGAAGGAACAGAGAGGAGTCGCACTATGCATGTAAAGCCCTGTCTTATGGACTCATGGTGCTGTCCTTGCTGTCCCTCCCTCCCGTCACCATGCCATCTTGGGCACTTTCTATGTCTAGTCTCCAGTCCTTCTGACCCCGCTCCACTCTCCTCCTGCTCCACATTCATTCCGCAAGCAACAGCCAAAGCGAGTGTCATAAACCACAGTCCAGGACACGCCCTCCCCAGGCCTGCTCAGGAGCTCCTCAAGTCTGCCTGTTGACCACCAAATCACATCTCAGATCCTCCACGATCTGCACGGCAGCCTGTACTTCTTATTATAATAACTAGGATTTACTGGGGGGTTATACGTAACAGGCCCTGTGCTAAGCACTTTGCTTACTTTAAATCAGTAACTCTTCTGACCCTAAAGGACTACTATTATCCTCATTCTACATGCATAAAAATTGAGATTTCATTTCTTCACTTACCCGGGCCACACAGGTGGTGAAAGTGGTGGCTCTAGGATTCAAGCCTAGCTCGTCGGACTTGGAGTCCCTGTTCCTACATGCACCACACGCTCCACCAAACCAGACTGCCACCATTCCCGGGACACTCCCTATATCTCTCCACCTCTGTGCCTTGGCTTTGGTGGTCCTCCCCCAGGACACTCAGCACTGGGTGCCCACCTATCTGGATGGATTGCAAAGAAGAACTTAGCTTGGAGTAGCCCACAGGAGAGAGAAAGATCAATTGTGTCTGCCCATCCCCTCCTGCTTCTTGTTTTTCATTGGCCAAGTTCGTGGTGATTCCAGTCAGCATCCACCTTTAGTGGCTTTCTGTAGCAATGCCCCATGGCCCAGGACGAGGGAGAAATCATGTGCCTGGGGATGGCCAGGACCGCGGACAGCCAGAGGATGAAGTCTGAAGGGGATGGGGAAGTCAAGGGAGGGACGGTCTGCGAGGTTAGGGAGAGACTGGAAGCCAGAGGTCACATGAGGTTATGTAGCAGATAAGGCGGCTTGGGGGAGGGAAGTGAGAAGTTGCTTGGTGGAAAGAGTCCTGGACTTGAAGTCAGGAGACCTTATTCATTCAAAGGCTGCCTCTGCCACCCCTTAGCTGTGTGCCTGTGGGCACATCACTTAATAGCTATGATGCTGAACTTTTTTCTTTGAGATGTGGAAGTTGAACTAAATGACCCTGAAGTTACAGCTGAGCTCTGGAACCCCATGGGAGGAGGTTGTGGTCAGAGAGGCGGCTGAAGGTTAGAGATCTGGGAGGTGGTTCAGATGTGGGAGCCAGATGATGAGGTCTGAGGTGTGGCCTGGCTGGTGACTGCACTGGAGAAATTCAGGGTGGTCAGAGGCTCAAGGAAGCCAGAGGAGGCACTGACAGAGTGAGGACAGAAGGAGAGAAAGCCTGACCTGGCAGTAGTTGTACCCGAAGGCCCTCGTGCTATGCTAATAATGCCTGTGTCCGGAATGACCTGTGTGCGCCACCCCAGAGTGAAGGCTGCGGCACCGAGGGCTGGAGGCTGCAGAGGAGACATGCCTCCTGATTCTCGTGGGTGACGACAGCAGTGAGTTGCCCTTAGAAGGAACCCCTAAATGATTTGAGGACCTGTGAGTTTAAAGGAGCTTCCCAAGACACTTACTTTTCCTCTCCTTGGCACTCTCAAATTCAGTTTCACGAAAACCAACAACGTACTTACTTATGTACTGTTTAGTTACTAGCCTGAGAATATATTATTTTGGCAAGATCTTGGCAAGATACTATATTATCTATTTAAATTTTCCTTCCGTATGACAACAAGGAAAATTTATATAGAGAAAAGAAAGGTTTGATTTAACTGTGATCACTCAAGGAAATGTAGAGTCCAGCTTCAGGTTTAAATATTCAGACAGAGGGAATCCTAGCAGGTTCCAAATCTAACTGAATGTATCTGGGCTTCTAATAGCAAGATCTTTAAGAGCTAAAGACATTAAGCACACATCTTCATTGACATGAGAATAGTCATTCAATTCTTTACATTATTACATAAAGGTATTACATAAATAGAGTATAGTCTTATCTACCAAAAATGCAGTATAGCCACATAAAATTAAAACCTCACCATAATCACTGTGTGCTTGCAGAGCACTTTTCTTCATCAGAGCCCAAAACACTTCATATTTCAGAGAACTATACACACACACACACACACACACACACACACACACACACACAAAATACATGCGAAACAGGGAAAATCAGCCAATATCCTGGCTGTGATATTGTACTATAGTTCTGCAAGATGTTACCATTGGGGAAACTGGGCAAATGGTACATGGGCCCTCCAGGACCTCTCTATATTATTATATTATTTCTTAAAACTGCATGTGAATCTACAATTATCTCAAGAAGTTTAAAATAAACCACTTCACTCTCTCACTTCCTATCTTATCTCTGCAAGGCTCGTAGGTGAAAAGTTGCGATGCAAATAGGAAATATCATTTTGGAAATAAATAGGATGATTAGCTCACAATGTAATGTGAATAAATCAATTTTTTTCTGAAGCTTGAAAACCAATACACTGGTCTTAACTGCCCAGGAAACGTGAGCTTCGGCACTGGCAGTGTCCCAAGCAGCTCATCTTCTATCAGGATCGGGGAGTCCCTGGCTCCTCTGGGACCCTGCTGTTCTCTGTCCACTGGCTGCAGCTGCCCTGGGCCCCCACTGATCCTGCCTTCCCCTGCCCTCTAATTAAGCAGCAGAAGCCACGTCCCCTCCTCCGCTCACCCAACTTCCACTGCAGCCTCGCACCCAAGCAGGCTTTGCTCTAAGTGGCTTATGTTCTTAGGAAGGGATGTGATCACCTCTTGTACCAGCTGGTCTCCTAGAACAGTTCCAGACAGAGCTCACTGCAGGTCATCCACCAGGAACCATCCTGAGGTTACCCAGCAACAAGCAAAGCCCGTCCTGATTGGGACAGCGTCATGTCACGTTTGCCGAGCACTTGGTACAGGAGGTCCTTCGCAGGGACGCAGGCCTTGGTTTTAAGAACTGTGCAAGAAGAAAGAGGAGTGCCTCTGCAGGAAGTTTTCAAGGCTGCCTCTTTTTTGGTCCTTGCTCGTTTCACCGTGTATTATACCTTTCGTCTATCCAGGTCACAGAGGGGCAAAGCCTGAGGAGAGGAGAGTGGAAGTGCTAAGCTAATGGCGTGGTGAGCACCTGAGAGCAGAGATGTCCTCCCTCGTGCTCACCTTTGGTGTCCTCAATACAAGAATGGCAGCTGGAACATAGAGATAAATATTTGCGGAATAAATGAACAAATGAATTTGAGCTTGAGAATATATTTGGGGTCAGATTGTCGTAATGTGTAACCCTTATGTACCAGGATGTAGTTCCACTGACAGCCACCCCCACGGCCCCTCTGGCCTCCCCAAACCCAGTCTGCTGCCACTTGTTTCTGGGAGTGCTTACAGCTGTGCCGTCTCTCCTGTGCCCAGGAACCAGTCTGCTCCCACCCCCACTCCCGCCATCTCAAGGGCCCCTCACTGCCCAAATTGTGGTACCCTTGCTTCAGGAGGGTGTGGCTCTGCTGTCCTCCCTCTGTGCACCCTGAGGTGGGCCTGGTGGGGTGGCCAGATTCTGTGTCCACCTTGTCTCTGGGCACTGAGGCCACACGGCCATTCACAGAGTGCCCTCAGCCTCTCACCTGCACCCCCTCACTCGGGCCTGGCTGAGGCACAGACCCTTCTCCATCCCTGTCATTTTTTTCTGGTCTCTCCATTTCTCCCTCTTCCTTTTCCAGGCACCTGCAGGGGTCACCAGCCTCCCACATGTAGAGTCAGCAAGGCCCAGCGTGAGCTCTCTGGGAAGAGCCCGGGATTGAGGGCCTGGAGTCTGAGGTGAAGCTTCACACCTCTGCTCTTAACCACTTTGTGGTGGGGGAGAAATCACGGGAGCGCCATGGCCTCGGTTTGGGGATCTGTGACCTGAAGTGGGTTTGTGATACCATGCAATATTTGAGCGAGAAGAAAGTGAAGACAAGAGGCACAGGAAGGAAACAGAGGGGTGGGGAAATCGATGTTAGCCAAGAAAGGCATGCAAGGGAGCGTTACCCTGAGCTCAGGTGGGAAGAGCCCACCCCGGATGCTAAGAGGGCAGCCTGTGCGGCAAGTGCACAGGTGAAAGGCTCCCCTGGGGGCTGGCCGTGCTCCCAGCCAGCACTGTAGAGAAGAAGGGCTCTAGTGTTACCCACCATCACCCACTGATATGAATGCTCTCAATAAAATGTAGCATGGGATTGTCTGCCTTTTTTCCAAGCTTTAATCATAGAACTGGGACTTGGCTATGCTTGCTTTGGAGGGAAATGAAACTGAGGTTGGAGTAACCCCTCACAGCAGGACACATGCCACGGACAGAGTTTTAAGAATCTCCAAGTTTGAAAAGGAATCGAGTTCTCTCCTCTCTATTTTCCTCCTCCTCCTCCTTTCCTTTCTCTTTTTCCTTCCTTCTTTCCCTTTTTGCTGTTTCTCCTTCTTTCTTTCTCTCCCTCCCTCCCCTCTCCCTTCCCTTCTACCAAAATGTGACCCCAAACTGGCTTTCTGTTCTGTCCATTCATGCTTTCTGGTTTCCTTGGTTATATACGCTCTCCATTTCGACAAATGGGGGAATCATTTCTTTCCTTATATGGTGAGACTTTGGTGGCCCAAGGGACACTTTTCCCTCTCCCTTCCCAGTTCCCTTTACCCAAGCCCCAGTGAGATTTCTGAAAGAAAATAAAAGCGGACTTCTGGGGCTGATGACCAGGCCTTGGAGACCAGACACAGAAGGACGCCACCCCAGGGAATCCACGTGTGAGTGTTGAGGGGAGATCTTTTTTTAAAAATTTTGTTTTAAACTGTATTTTTTAAAATTAAAGTGGAATTCACATAACAAAATTAGTCATTTAAAAGTACACAGTTCAGTAGTATTTGGTATATACAATGCTGAACAACCATTACCCTGATCTTGTTTCAAAACATTTTCATCACCCCTGAAGGACCCATTAAGTAATCACTTTCAAATTCCCCTTCCCCCAGCCCCTGGCAACCATTAATCTATTTTCTGTCTGGATTTACTTATTCTGAACCTTTCATATAAATAGAATCGCACCATATGTGACCTTTGTGTCTGACTTCTTTTATTTAGCATAGTGCTTTCAAGGCTCATCCATGCTATAGCATGTATCATTACTTTGTTTCTTTTCTTAGGCTGAATAATATTCCATTCTATGGCTATATCACATTTTGTTTATCCATTCATCAGTTGATGGACATTTGGGTTGTTTCACCTTTTAGCTATCATGAACAGTGCTGCTATTCATGTACAAGTCTTTATGTGGAGATAAGTTTGTATTCCACCTAGGAGTGGAATGGCTGGGTCATATGGTAATTCTGTTTAACATTTTCAGGAACAATCGTACTTTCCACAGTGGCTGCACCATTTCACATTCCCATCAGCAATGTATGAGGGTTCTAATTTCTCTACATCCTAACCAACCCTATTTTCCATGTTTTTTATTATAGTCACTATTGTGCGTGTGCAGTGCTATCTCAATGTGGTTTCAGTTTGCATTTCCCCAGCGACTAATGACGTGGAGCACCTTTCATGTGCCTGTTGGTCATTGGCATAACTTCTTTGGAGAAATGTCGATTCAAGTCCTTTGGCCATTTTTAAATTGTCTTTTTGTTGTTGAGTCAGAAGAGTTCTTTATATATTCTGGATATTAGACCCTTTTCATATACATGATTTGTAAACATTTTCTTCCAATCTGTGGTTTTTCTTTTCATTTTTCTTGATAGTGTCCTTTCATGCACAAAAGAATTTTGAATTTTGATGAAGTCTAATTTGTCTTTTTTTCATGTGTTGCTTGTGCTTTTGGTGTCATTTCTAAGAATCCATTTCCAAATACAAGGTCACAAAGATTTTTCTCCTGTTTTCTTCTAAGAGTTTTATAGTTTTAGCTCTTACATTTAAGTCTTTGATTCATTTTGAGTTCATTCTTATATATGGTGTAGGCAGTGTTCAAACATCATTCTCTTGCATGTGGCTATCCAGTTGTCCCGGCTGTTGAAGAGGGGAGAAACTTTTTTCAGGCAACAATACGTTGTGTCACTTACATGTCCTGTGATGCAGGGCCAGGGAAGCTGGAGGAGAGTTTTTCAGGAAAAGGGGCTAGAAGGTCCTGAGGGTGTGAGCTCTTTAGAGAGTGAGTGCATGGTGGTTGCTGGCATGTGCTAAGGAAACAAAGCCCCTCCTTCTCAGCCAGAACAGCTTCAGCCCACACCTGAAGTGTGGCATGAAAGTGGGGACAATGACGTGAGGAGAGGGGGTTCTTGGCAGCCACAAGGTCAAACTGTGATAAGAGAGTAGCAATGGTGACCTGAGGCCACCAGGGGGCAGAGCAGAGGTGGGTACCAAGTGGGAATACATTAAATGGCCACCACCGTGCACGTTGTAGCCAGAGAGGCCTCTGCTAGGGGAAGAAAAAGAGGACACCGGTTCCAGCATTTCCGTTGGTGGATGAGTGGAGCCAAAAACTATTTTTGTTACTTTTTGCTTGTCCTCCCCTAGGATGGCACAGCCTGGAAAAGCAAGAGTTACGATTAATTTCCCTTTTCAAAATGCAGTTCAGAAAAGAACATTCTGTTTTCCAGGACCCTGGCTTTCTGTGAGAAATTCTATACTAGCATTCGAAATTAAGCCGTGTTTGCCAAAATGTAAATTTCTTTCAATATCCATTTAAAAAAAAAAAAAGTGACTGCTTATATTTGTAGCAGATAAAATAAGAGGAAAAATGAGAAGTAATTTTTCTAAAAATAGCAATTTTGGCCGGGGGAGGGATGTCACAAAGAATAGATGTAGTTCTGTGATATTAATCCATTTCAAATTTTTCAAATGTCAAGAATACAGTTTATGGCTGGGCATGGTGGCTCACACCTGTAATCCTAGCACACTGGGAGGCTGAGGCAGCCGGATTGTTTGAGCTCAGGAGTTCGAGACCAGCCTGAGCAAGAGCGAGACCCCCATCTCTACTAAAAATAGAAAGAAATTAATCGGACAACTGAAAGTATATAGAAAAAATTAGCCGGGCATGGTGGCGCATGCCTGTAGTCCCAGCTACTTGGCAGGCTGAGGCAGGAGGATCGCTTGAGCCCAGGAGTTTGAGGTTGCTGTGAGCTAGGCTGACGCCACGGCACTCTAGTCCAGGTAAAAGAGTGAGACTCTGTCTCAAAAAAAAAAAAAAAAGAATACAGTTTACATTTACTGCCACAAGTTTGGTGAACATTTTTCATTATGCACTAAGCAGAAAATTTGAAATTAAACGTTCAGCAATGTTCAGACAAATGAAGAAATCCCCTCCCCCAGGCCATCCTTTGACATAACTAGGACAATCCAATATAATAACCCTCTAAAAGGATTAATTCTGCCTAAAACCAGCTCCTGAAGAAAACCACATGGCACTTTCTGAAACATTCTTGATAATGTGCACATCTTTATTACATTCACCACCCATGATCTTTGTGCTGACTCTGTCTTGGAAGCCTTCCTGACAGTGCTGAAGAAGTGCATCTTCACAACCAGAATCATAGGAAAACCCTAGTAATGATTAAAATCTGCAAAATAAAACATCAGTAAGATCCATTTTGCTTCTGAATAAAATATTTAAAACATGCCCATTGCTGGCAATGGTGCAGTGAAACTTGTTCTCACCTACATTGCTGATGGCAATGCAAAGCCATTAGAAATATTTATATGATTCAATGATTTGCATTATCCCAAAGATAATATTTTATGCCTGTTTAATACAAAATTAATATAGGAATGTTTATAAGCTGGAAGCCTCCTAACTACCTAGTGAGGGTGGTAGTGGTTAGGTAAAACTGTATTGTACTCACTTAGTGAATATAAAAGCAAAGTAGACGCATTCAGATATGCAAATAATACAATGTTAGAGGCACAAATAGCTCTGTGGAAGCAGGAGGAAGGGCCGAGCTGTAAATGCAGTTTTTCCGTCTGTTATATAGAGTATCATTAATGTTGCCACAGTGTTTTTTTTGTTTAATAAAAATGTTAAATAAATTGCAGGGTAGATACATCGCTTTTTAGTTACATGCGAGAAGATACAAAGTCAAGCACATACAACATTTTGTTTTTTTAAAACTTTTAAATTTATGCTAGGCTTGGATTGGTTAGACAGGTCCGTGATTTCTTCCACACAGTATTAAGTTCTACCTACCCATTGGGCCAGAAGGGGAGACCCTCAGGGTGTCAAAACATTCTGTGGAAAGGCTTAAGCAGAGAGACAGTGAGGGCAGACTTCCAGAGAAAGGTCTATGAGCCATCACCAGGAAGATAGGTGGCAGTAAAGAAGCTGAGTTTGGCATCAGGGTACAACTTCCGGGGCATTTTTCCTATTTTATTTTCCAAAAGTGGTACACTGAGGTGCTCCCTTGGTGTTTTGCAACACTGTGTCTAGTAGACACAGTTTGACCTACCCAGCAGCCATTCTTCACTCCTTCCTTGCAGAATTCCTGATAATGAACAAAGGAACTCACTCAAGCTAGTTTAAGCTAGGAAGAAATTTATTCAGGGACATAGGCATTCATAGAAGCCCCAGGACGGCTGGAAAAGAAGGTTTGAGGCCACATAACCTGGAACATACCCAAGTTGCACCACCAAACTGCCCCAGTGGAGCCTTGCATCCACTGCCACCCACAACACAGACGCCAAGCACAGGATGTTACCACTCAACTGTCTCTGAAAACTGGACTGCCTCTCTTTGATGCTCCTCCACCTTCACTGGACAAGGGATTCTGCCTGGCACCAATTCCCCACTTTGCTCGGTTCTGAATTCAAGTCTTAAGCAGGTGTGTCTGATTGGAGGAGTCTAGGTAACGTACCTGCACCCAAACACACCTGTTGACTGGGAAGGCAAGGTCTACTTCTATCATTGGGTAGGCAGGACTCTTAATGTGGGGAATTCCTCAAATACGGGGAGCCAAAAATGTGACAAATGTTCACTATTTGCTAACAAAACTTTACCCAACTTTGTTGTCCACTTTACTCTTTGTGGCCATGAGCTTTGGGGAGGGCTGGCCCCATGCCCAGCTATCCTGATTAAGCCAATCATGGAAATTCCACTTCCCTTGATGATAACACACGGAAGAGTCATGTGACTCAGTTGTGACCAATGAGTCATGAAGACGCTTCTGCTGAGGCATTTCCAGGAACAGTTTCTTAGTTCTTAAAAAGAGACGCAACAACACAATAATTCCTTTGTTCTGCCTCTGGATAGTGGTGTGTGGGGATCTGAAGCCTGGAGCTGCTGCAGCCACCCAGTGACTGACACATTTAGAACAGCAGAGGAGAAAGATGGAATTAATATGGATGCCTGATAACATTAGTTGGCTGCCGAATCAACCACCCTGTGTCAGAGTTACTCTTTATGTGAGATAATACATTCCCATATTGTTCAGGGCAGTTCTGGTGGGGTTTTCCTGTTACTTGCAGCCCAAAGCATCCTGATCTACTCCCTCTGTGTCCAGCACTGCAAGGATGTTTATGATAGACAGGAATGACATAAGCCATCTCCTTGGGCCGGGGCAGCCTATGAATGTGCATCAGTGACAATAAAATGGATGTAAAGTGTGGCCACATTTGGGAAGTCCCTTCTGAACAGCTTTCCCTCTCACAAGTGGACCCAGCATCCATTCTCCCTCTGCAACAGCTCCCTGTTTCCTTTTGTGGAATTTTCTTTCCTCCGTTATGTTCAGTAATTAAAAACAACTTGCCGTATCATTGAGAAAGCTGAGGGGGTTCCCAAAAGTTCTTTCTGGTACATACTCACTGTCACCCGCGGAGCAGCCAGGGGCAGGCTCAAAACCTAAGTTCAGTCGGACTCTTTCTCTCAAGACTTTACGTCTCCAACCAAGTTGCTCAGGATAGAAAATAGTGGTGGGTGTTCATTCATCCCAGAGAACTCCCATTCTAGCCCTGGTGTCTGGCTGAGACTGCTGAGTTGTTCCAGCTGCCTGGTTGCCCAAAGCTGCCCTGGAGGAATATCTGTTCTGTTTCTAAAACCACCATGTTTCCAGGAAACAGAGATTTCAAAACCTCCCCAGTAGCCCAGCTAGAAACATTCCAGTGTGAAAGCTTACACGCTTAAAGAAAATCCTAGTTAGAACCTTATGAAAATCCAGTTTTATATTTCTGCCTCTTTCTCTAAGGATTGTTCCAATGAATTTATACTAAAGTGTTCTTTATACATGAAATCCATCCTATTTCTTCTTGGCTTTCCTCATCAAAGTTGGGGTGTTTATGAAATAAAAAGGCTGATATAAAACAAGCTGCTAAAATTAAACAAACTCACCAAGAAGTTTACAGATGAATCAACTGTTCAAAACATTTATATTTATAAATTTCAGGGAATATTGGTGTCCCAGCTCTTTGCTTGTTGGGAACTTGAGGACTATTATTTGAAATATTTTCTAAGTCTTTTATTTCCGGGAACTACAATAATGAGGACCATGTGGCATCCAAGGATAAGAGAACTAGATATTGAGGATGCGGGAGAAAAAGAAACCATTTCATCTCTTCATTTGGAATTTTTTTTTTTTTGCTTATATAATTTTAAAAAATTCTGGTAAAATATGCATAACAAAATTTACCACCTTAAATGTTTCAAAGTGTTAAGTTCAGTAGATTTTTTTTTAAGTTAGGCAATTTAATGTTTTGGGTTTATCAAATATATTCTCATACAAGTTGCTAATGTGAAGATTTGTGAATTTTCAAATAAAACCCAAAATTCTTTCATGTGTTCTCTGCAGAAATATTAGTTGTGAAGCTCAATACCAAGACCACGTTACAGTGATGACCTCTCTTCTATTTTTCAACATTGAAACAAATGAAAACGAGCCAAGAAATAGAGATACATTCATGGTAGACGCCACTAAATTTCTCATTTTTAACTTTCAGCCAATTAAAAATACTAGATAATGTTCAGTGGTTCTTACTGTCATCAAAAGGAATTATATATCACCTATTTTAAAACTTTTATTATGGAAAATTTCCAACATGTACAAAGTGAATAGAAGTATAACGAACCCCCATGTACCCAACCCCCAGCTTCAACAATTATCAATATTCTGCCATTCTTGTTTGATCTGTATCTCTACCCACCCGCCTCCCAGATACCAAATTATTTTAATTTTTACTGTTAGTTCTTTTAGGTAAAATTTCTACACATTAAGATGCACAAATCCTAACCGTACAATTTTGACAAGTGAATACTCGCTTGTAACCTATCCCTCACCACGGTATAGAATACATCCATCTCCCCAGAAAATTCCCTCATGTCTCCTCCTACTCCTTTCCCATTCAGAGGCAGCCACAGATTTCATTTTTTCACTTTTGATTGTTTTTGCCTGTTGTTGAACTTCACATAAATGGAACCATTTATGGGCCCCTTTGAACCTACCTTCTTTGACTCATCGCGACGTTTGTGCGTCTGTGCACGCTGGTGAGGAGTTCCTCCTCTATCGCTGCTGAGCTCTGTTCCATTGTAAGAACACGCTACGATTTGCTTATCCATTCTCCGCTTGATGGACATTGATCTGCTTCCAGCTTTTGGCTGTTGTGAAAAAAAAGCCGTTATGAATATTTTTGCACAAGCCTTTTTGTGGAGTATGTTTTCATTTCCCTTGGATAAATACCTAGAAATGGAATTGCTAAGTCAAAGTGTAGCTCTAATTTTAGTTTTATAGGACACTGTCAAACCATTTTCCAAAGTGACTGAATCATTTTAGAGTCCAACATATAACTTCAATATTACATACCAACATATGATAGTTCAAGTTACTCCACATCCTTGGTAACATTTAATCAGTCTTTTAAATTTTAGCCATTCTGGTGTATATACAGTAGCATTTCATTGTCTTTTTAATTTGCATTTCCCTGAAGACTAATGGGGTTGATCACTTTTTTACATGCTATCAGTTGTGTAGCTTTGTTTGCAAAATACCTCCTCAAATATTTTTCCCTTTTAAACAATTGGGCTTTTAAACAATTTTGTATTATTGTACTGTAAGAATTTTTATATATTCTGATAAAAGACGTTTGTCAGATACATGTTTTATGAATATGTTCCAGTCTGTGGTATATCTTTTCATTTTCTTAATGGTATCATGTTGATGACATATATGGATCTTTAATTTTCTTTTCTTTTAATGCCTTATCAGATTTTGATATTAGGGTTTTTTCTGGCCTAACAAAAGAAGATGTGAAGTATTTTTTCTTCACATATTTTCTGAAGGATTTTGTATAAAGTTGGTATTATTACTTTGTTAAATGCTTGATGGAATTCACCAGTGTGACAACTAGAATGTCTTTGAAAAAAAAATTAAAGAAAAAAATTATTAAAAAAAAAAAGAATTCACCAGTGAATGGGTCATTTTTTTTCCTTTCAATTCTTTTGTTTGTTTTTTGGAGATGGGGTCTTGCTATGCTGCCCTGACTAGAGTGCAGTGGCATCATCATAGCTCACTGCAACCTCAAACTCCTGGGCTCAAGTGATCCTCCTGCCTCAGCCTCCCAAGTAGCTGAGACTACAGGTGCCTGCCATGCCTGGCTAATTTTATTTTATTTTATTTTTTTGTAGAGATGGGGGTCTGTGTTGCCCAGGCTAGTCTCAAACTCCTGAGCTAAAGCAATCCTCCTGCCTCAGCCTCCCAAAGTGCTGGAATCACAGGCGTGTGCCACCACAACTGGCGAAATTTTCAAAGTACCACACAGTGCTTTCCCTTGATTGCTCCTGCTGGTTCTGCTCCCATTGTCAAGGTGATGCAGGACAAAGCCGTCTGGGGCAGGGGGCCTGTGCCACATAACTTGAGTGGTAGCGGTTAGTACCCCATGTCCAACTCCTTGGCACAACCAGCCTACTCGCAGGCTGATAGTCTTAATTATGAGACGATACCAATGGCAAAGACTTGTGTGGAATGATATGCATAAGCCAACACTACATATGCCATTTACTTTCCAGAAACAGCAACTGCAGGCAGGGTGGGAGGAAAAGTGCTCTTAAGGACATACGATTTCAGGCATGAAACACGTTGTTGCATTTGACAAGAGCAGGAGGGTGGGAGGGTGAATGACAGGAAAAGAGGGAGGAGCAATACTCCCATATGCCTGTTCTTACATATCCAAATTTCCTAAAGTAACTTCTATCATTATTCCTCTTTATATATTAAGATCGGGGCTTAGAGAGGTAACTGGCTTAAGTGATTCCAGCGTGTTTTACACACCACTAGGGCAATGGTGTAAATTTTTTGAAGTTCAAGGTCAAGTTGCTAGATCCTTTGCCTTTGATGGATGACAAAGTGGTCACTAAAGGCATTCAAGAGACACAGAGAAGATGCTACTGTTTAAAAGTCTCTAACTCTGCTCTACACACACAATTTATTAATCAATCAATCCTCTCATCAGTTAATTAGAGTTTTAAGTAGGTTAAAAAGCTACTCTTAAAAAATAAAACCTATTCCTGGGAGGCTTATATATTAGTCATGCACATCATTGTATTAATGATTTTACTTACCCGGCTTTCCTCCTAATAAGTATCTGAGAGAGAACAGAGGCAATGTGGAGCCAGGGGCCCTTGGCAGAGGGCTCTGGGGGAAGCAGAGTGGGGCTTTAGGCATCAGAGAGCATCATGGTCTGTGGAGGGCAGGAAGAGGGAAGACGGCAATTGCTAAGATGACTGTTTTGCTGCTTTCTGCTTTTCTAGGGTCTTTGTTGACGGCCACTCTTACTACCGTGACCACTGCTGATAATCTTGCATGTGATGCTGCCATGAATTCTTCTGATCTTTCTCACGAAGTTAGCCTCATTGGGTTGACTTGTGAAAAGAGTGGGCATTGTACTTAAGGACAGCTGGACCGCAGGCTTAACTGAGGGCTCCCTATGGTTTCGAGCCCAAGTGGCCCACCACAGCAGACACCAGATCAACTGACCCTAAATAAAGAGAACCACTGAGAGGTGGGGTGCAGTCTCTGGCATGCAGGCACTAAAGAACTAGGTTTTAATTTTAAACACACTATGAAATTTATAGCTAATTGTGTTCTCTTCTTTGCCGTGGTCCTCAGGAAACTCAGAGCCAAATTTAGAAGTTCAAGAATTTCTGGCATACATTTCTGCATGCTAACTTCACTATTGTCTTTATCTTACTATTCTACCCTCATTTTCCCTGTGCCCTATCTCTTTGTCTATTTGTTTTTAGTTTGATATATCATGTGTATTTGTATAAAGCCAACACAAATCCTTTTGGGAGTAAGGCAGAGAAAATAAGATCTCTTCAGATTATTCTTTAATAGCCTGAGTGTGCATCTTTATTTGGCAAGAAGAACTGGAGCTGTTTGGTATCCTTTGTCAAATGAGTCGTGGAGTAAACTATGAGCCTTGCTTTTAAATAGGAAAACAATTTTTAAGTGCACACAATGATTTCCTGCTCACCTCAAAGATGAATCTCCTTTGGGTTTGTGTGTGTGTGTCTTCATGGGGGGGGATGATTTTTGCTTATCCAAACCAAATTGTTCCACTAGCATTTTGATTTTGATTTAAAGTTAGCTTCTAACTTTATGAAAGTTAAAATTAAAGGCCAGGTGCATTGGCTTATGCCAGTTGTCCTAGCACTTTGGGAGGCCGAGGCAAGAGCATTGCTTGAGGCCAGGAGTTCGAGACCAGCCTGAGCAATATAGCAAGACCCTGTCTCTACCAAAAATTAAAAAATTAGCCAGATGTGGTAGCACACATCTGTAGTCCCAGCTACTCAGGAGGCTGAGGCAGGAAGATCACTGGAGCCCAAGAGTTTGATGTTGCTATGAGCTATGATGATACCACTACACTCTAGCCTGGATGACAGAGTAAGACCCTGTCTCAAAAAATAAAATAAAATTATAAATAATGAGTAAAAATTGCAGAAACATTTTACTTCTGTTTGCCAAAATAACAAAAGTTTTGTCCTGTAAGTGATTAGATTAAAAAGTAGGCTTACTTGGTAGATTGTGTAGTTCCTATCCACAATAGCTTAAATAATTTGCACAGACAATTTCCATGAATGATCTGGGCACAAATCTCTTGATAATATCCTTGTAAAAAGTGTTTTTGCATGTGACCTGCCACCAATCAACATACATCAAGGTATTATTCTCAGCATTCAGGAGATCACAAAGATAAGTAACCCCAGCTCTTGTCCCCCAAGACCCTACAATGTAGGGGGGAGGTGAAATATATATATATTGCAAGACAAAACGAGAGGGATGCCCAGAAGACAGACAAGCACTTGTGAATGCAGAAGAGGAGAAGGTCTGGTTTGGAGGTTAGAACTGGTGCAGTCTTCTTGGAAGACACAGCCTTTGAGAAGGTTGTCATTTCCATACAGAGAACAGTGAGAAAGAGTCAGGGAGGCTGTTGGGGCCTGCTGTGGAGACGTTAGCATTCAGGGCAGAAGAGTTTGTTCTGAATTTTGTGGTAAGGGGGAGCCACTGAAGAATTTGCAACTGGAGAGTTGTGTGTTTAATCTGACAGCAACAAAATTTTTATTTTAGTTAAATACTCCATGGTTCCAGTTAAGATTTGAGGTGGTTTATGACAAAATCATTAAGCTATTAAAAAAGAAAAAAAGAAGTGGAATGAAAAGTATAAGTCCCAATTTAATACTCCTGCAAACTGAGAATGAGCCAGTCTATTCTCAAGCCATCTTGGCCTTGTTTTGATTCAAGGCATATAAATAACTTGAATTATGGAGAGAAGTAACCAGAAGTCAAATAGCATGGCTGGGAGTGCGGTTCCCCTTAGCTAAGCAATGTGACATTTTAACCTCCCTGCTTTCATCTGGACTGCCTGGGTCCACCTCCAAGAAGGGTGCTGACATTTTAATAGTATTGTTACACAACAAGCTTCCTTTTATTTCACTGAATTTTCCCTCTGACTTGCAGCTTTTCTGACACGAACAAATTCCCTGACAGAAATAGCCCTTAAATTAAATTCCTTCCTTGACTTCTCCAGAGTCTAAAGTTGAGGAAACAATGTGTTTCTAATTCTCTTTTGGATTCTTATTCTCAAGTCAAACCTTTTGCTGTAGTTATTAGTGATGCTGCATTTGATGTCCCCAAAATGCCTGCCATGGCTTCCCTATAATATCTCTATTAACAAAAAGGATGATTTCAGTGACATATTGCCTTCTCAGACTTTTTATTAGCAGAGGCAAAAATAGCATAGGGGTGGAGGAGAGGTAAGGGATAGGAAATAAAGACAGGATGTTTGATACAAAGAAATCATTAAATATGATCTAAAATACGACTGTATGATAATGTATCCAGGAGTCTCAGGTCAAAGGCAGGCAAGGTAAGGACCATGTCAAGGAGACAGGAGCGAGACAGATCTGTGTTCAGGTAGGGAAGTGAATATGAAAGATACCAGAGAGAGGCAGGAGTTCCTCCTCCCTCAGGCTCTTTTGGTACCAGGCCCCATCCTGCTGGGCCACCTGGAAGAAGCAGGGGACTGTTAGGCTCTGGCTCCCTACCCCATGGCTCCCTAAGGGCCACAAGATCACCAGACAGGCCTGGGACAATTCCAGGAACACTTACTGACCCAAGCCCTTGCCCTGAAAATGGAACATCTCTACCTTTTCATACTGAGGCCTAAAACTCCTTTAAAGGAGAGAAAAATCCTTTCATTCTAGTTAATGGTAAAAGGCTCAAAACATGCCAGTTAATGATAAAAGGCAAAAGGTTGGCAGGGTAGCACTTTTTGTAAATAGAACAGTCACCTTATCCTTCCCTCCAGCCAAAGGCAATGTGGCTGAAGGGGACTGGAGTGTCCCTGGGTGGGCCCTGAGAGAGGAAGGAGGTTTGGGAAGTGGGGAGTCAGCAACAGAGGAGGGACCTGGAAGGCATCACAACTTTGGGGAGTGGCTCTGTTGACCTTCCTTGACCCAAGACAGAACAAGCCATGCCCTGGGGCATTTTGGCCCAACAAGGCAGTGCTGGGTCACACATCCCCTTTTTACAGTCACATAAATTAACCCATTTATGGTTAGGCCTGGATGTTTCAAACAGTGGAGCCTCCGTTGGTCTTGCGATTCCTTCAGTCATCTTATGGCCAGCTTCACTCTGGGCTCGTAGGTCCCAGCACCACTGGTGACCGTTTTCACACCAGAGCCACAGTGCCAGATCCCCACAGCTCATCTCTTCATCGTGGTTTTGCCACAGAAGGAGCAAGTGTACTTGGCTGCAGGCTGACTTCAATTTTCCTGTTTTCCTGAGAGAGGCACCATAGCAGGTCCCATTTTTACTGATGGTTCCTTCCTTCTTGGTGGGTTTGGTTATGTCTCTGCAAACTACCTCTGAGCCCAGAGAGGAAGCCACCCTCTTTCTTTTAATGTTGATTAATCACTGTATAAATGGACTTCATCCCCAGGAGATATGTTAATTGAGAGAACATAAAATGTGCTTATTTTAGAATGACTTATTGACCAAATCAGAGAGTGGTATTTCAACCATTGAAACATTGATAAACAGATACAGTAAAAGCAAAAACTGGGCAGACCTCAGTCTGCACAGGGATAGGGACGAGGTCAGGATGAGGACTCGTAGGGAACGACCCTACAGACCCTGCTTTGCTAGCAAAGGACGTCGCTTTCCTTTACGCGCCATGTTTCCTGCCTCACAACAGGGCTTACACGCTTTACGGAAAAGGCCTCGTTTTCTGTCACAGCTTCCACCCTTGCGACGCGTTACTCCCTCACTAGGCAGTGGTTTAAGGCCCTCGCTTGAAGCCACACTGCTGGTAAGTGCAAAGCTGGGTGGAAGCCAGGCCTGGGAGAGTGTGGAGCCCTCATTCCTGAGCACGGTGAGCTGTCCCCACCCCTCAGCTGCCCCACATGGTGGCCCACATGGCCTGGCCCAAAGGTGTTTAGGGCACAGGCAGAGACCTTCTACAGCACTGGCTCTCTGTGACTATTTCCCACGCTCACAGGTTAGAAGAATCAATATTGTTACAATGACCATCCTGCCCAAAGCAATCTACAGATTCAATGCAATTCCTATCAAAATGCCAATATTGTTTTTCACAGAATTAGAAAATCCTAAAATTCATATGGAACCACAAAAGAGCCTGAGTAGCCAAAGCAATCCTCAGCAAAAAGAACAAAACTGGAGGTATCACATTACCTGACTTCAAATTATACTTAGTTACATGGAGATTAATCAGGATGAAGAAAGGGGTTTCCTGCCCTGCCTTTCCCCCGACCCACGGGTGATTAGATTGGCAAAGGCTATTTATTGTAAGAAGAAAATCCTCTTGCCGTGGAGCTTTGCTCAGACACTCCAGTGTGATGATTTTCCTCCTTCTTCTAGAGGCATGGAAATCACCTCCTAGGTTGTGCCTTATTTTCCTTTTCAATATGTGTGTCACAGACGACTGCCTGTAATTGTCAGAACAGAATCTTAAAGCAAATCTTACAGCTCCTGCTGGCCCTAGTGGTCATTCATGGTCTCTATCTTGGTTTCCATTCCATTTTCTTGAGGATGGTGCTATTTGAATGGTGGTCATGGGCCAGCATCATTATGGTCACCCAGGAGTTTGTTACAAGTGCAGGTTCTCAGGTCCCACCCCAGACATACTGAATCAGAAACTGTGAGAAGGCCTGGGAATCTGTTTCTGCAAGCCCCCTAGATGACTTTGACAAGCTAGAGTTTAAGAAGAACTGCCTCAGCAGACTACCAAAGGCAAATTAACTGGTGTTCTATTTAAACCCTCATACTGATAGAGTGAGATCCAGTGCTAAAGTCTTTATGAGGCTTAGATACCTTTATGGATAAACCTAAGTGTCTTGGCAGCTACTGGGCCTGCACCTCTCCTAATTATACCTCTAACCTGAAATTTTCCCTTGTCAACACTTTGCTGTCCTGCGTTCCTTAGGGTCCCAATTTTTGAGATCAGTTTGTTAAAGTTTTTCCCCTCCATCCTTACCTTGGGTAATATATTTTTCAATAAGGGAGACATTGATTTAAAAAAAACAGACAAAGGATGCCCACTTTCACCACTTCTATTAAACATAGTACTGCAATTCCTAGCCAGAGCAATCAGGCAAGAGAAAGCAACTCTAGCTTGTCAAAGTCATCTGGGGGGCTTGCAGAACAGAGATTCCCAGGCCTCCCCCCAGTTTCTGATTCAGTAGGTCTGGGTTGGGACCTTAGAACCTGCATTTGTAACAAATGTCCAGGTGACCATAATGATGCTGGCCCATGACCACCATTGAAATGGCACCATCCTCAAGGGCATCCAAATTGGAAAAGAGGAATTCAAACTATCTCTGTTTGCTGATAATATGATCTTAAACCTGGAAAACCCTAAGGACTCACCCTCAAAGACTCCTAGATTTAATAAATGAATTCAGTAAAGTCTTAGCTTATAAAATCAACATACAAAAATTAATAGCATTTCTATATACCAGCAACAACCAAGCTGAGAACCAAATCACGAACTTAATCCCATTTATAATAGCTGCAAAAAACCCCTAGGAATATATCAATATATTTAACCAAGGAGATGAAATATCTCTACAAGGAGAACTACAAATCTCTGATGAAAGAAATCATAGATGACACAAACAAATGGAAAAACATCCCATGCTCATGGAATGGAAGAATCAATATTGTTAAAATGACCATCCTGCCCAAAGCAATCTACAGATTCAATGCAATTCCTATCAAAATACCAATATCGTTTTTCACAGAATTAGAAAATCCTAAAATTCATATGGAACCACAAAAGAGCCTGAGTAGCCAAAGCAATTCTCAGCAAAAAGAACAAAACTGGAGGCATCACATTACCTGACTTCAAATTATACTACAAGGCTATAGTAACCAAAACAGCATGGTACTGGTATAAAAGTAGACACATACATCAATAGAACAGAATAGAGAACCCAGAAATAAAACCACATACCTACAATCAACTTATCTTCAACAAGGCAGACAAAAACATACACTGTGGAAAGGTCACACTATTCCAGAAATGGTGCTGGGAAAATGGAATAGCCATATTCAGAAGAATGAAATTGGATCCTTGTCTCTCGCCATACACAAAAATTAACACAAGATAGCTTAAAGGCTTATATGTTAAGACCTGAAACCATAAAAATTCTAGAAGAAGACCTAGGGAAAACTCTTTGGCCTAGGCAAAGTATTTATGACTATGACCCCAAAAGCAAATGCAACAAAACCAAAAATAGACAAATAAGACTTAATTAAACTAAAAAGTTTCTGCACAGCAAAAGAAATAATCAAAAGAGTAAATAGACAATGGGAGGAAATATTTGCAAGCTATGTATCCAGCCAAGGACTAATATCCAGAATCTACAAGCAACTGAAACAACTCATTGAGAAAAAAAACAAACAACCCCATTAAAAAGTGGACAAAGGACATGAACAGGCATTTTTCAAAAGAAAATATACGAATGGCCAAAAAACATATGAAAAAATGCTCAACATCACTAATCCTCAGAGCAATGCAAATTAAAGCCACAGTGAGATACTATCTTCCTCCAATTAAAATGGCCATGACTAAAAAGTCAAAAACAATAGATATTGGTGGGGATGTGGTAAAAAGGGAACACTTACACAATGTTGATAAGAATGTAAATTAGTATAACCTCTATGGAGATCAGTATGGAGATTTCTCAAAGAACTGAAAGTATATCTACCATTCAATCCTACAATCCCAGTACAGGGTGTCTACCTAAAGGAAAAGAAATCATTACATCAAAAAGATATCTGCTATCATATGTTTATCCCAGCACAATTCACAATCTCAAGGATATGGAATCAACCTAAGTGCCCATCAACTGATGGGTGGATAAAGAAAATGCAGTGTATACATATACCATAGAGTGCTATTCACTGATAAGAAAGAATGAAATAATGTCTTTTGCAGCAATTTAGGATAACAGCCTTCATCTAAGTAAAGTAATTCAGGAACAGAAAAATAAATGCTGCATGTTCTCATAAGTGAGAGCTAAGCTATGGCTATGCAAAGACACACACACTGGTATAATGGATATTAGAGACTCACAATGGGGGAGGGTGGGAGGAGATGAGGGATAAAAAATTACCTATTGGGTATAATGTAGGCTATTCGGGTGATGGGTACACCAAAAGCCCAGACTCCACCACTATTCTATACATATGTAACAGAATTCAACTTTTACCCCCTAAATCTATTAAAATTTTTTAAAAAGCACATAATAATTAAATGCAAACTATTTTGAAAATTATTAATGTACATTACTTTTTTTTCCTGTTTATGAGCTCGTGACCTCCCTAGTCTGACTAGAGCAGGGGATTAAGATTATTTCAGTAAGAACTGAGACATTACAAAAAGTTAATATTCAGCTCTTGGTATCCAAAATAAGATTTGAAGCAAAACAGCAGGCTTGAAAGTCAGGACTTCAAAAAAAAAAAGATTTTCTAAAAAATTAACTCCTGTTTAACACATTAAGGGCTATGCATGGTAAAGTACTAGATCATGCATGAACTTTTACATAATGAAAATTTCAGGTAGACAGGAATGGGGATTTGGGGTTGTTTTTTCTTTTTTTTTTAAATCCCATCCCTCTGGCCCAGAGGAACAGTGGTGGGGGTGGAAGGCGCGCTGTCAGCTCTGGGTCCTACGATTCTCTGGTCTTGGCTGGAAGGAAGGGGGTGTTTAGAGCAGTTTGAAGGAAACACTGAGAGTAGCAGTGCCATGCCCCTTCCCCATCTGGGATCTCAGTGGGAACTGCCGTGAAGGTGAAAATTGAGCAGCCCTGCGTCATTAGGAGGGGAGAGAGAGGGTCTCGTTTGTACTCTTGAACACCCTTTTGCTCCCATAAGCCAGATTTGCCAGGGCCCTACTGTGGCTGGAAGCAAAATAAGCCTGCCGCCAAGACTGTGGGTGGCAGCCTGGGCCAGGGCCCACAGGGACAGTGTGGCAGGGACTCAGATGTGTCTGTGACGATGGAGTAAAGGCAAGGGGAGGGCCAGTGGGCCCCCAAAAGGCTGAGAAAGACCACATCAGGAGTTCACAGACAGCTGAGACCAGAACACCAAACCAGCCCAGCCACAGCTTGAGGTCACCAAGAGTGTTCACACACAGACCAGCGTGAGGCCAAGGGGCCCTGCCCACCCCCATCCCATGACATCCTGTAAACCCCCACACCAAATACCTTCTAAGAGAGGAGCAGAGGCAGGAGGGCAGGAATCTGGGAGACAGCAATTCAACCACGGAGACCGAAGCAACCCTAAAGCCACAGTATTGAAACCATGGCGTCTAAGTCTGAAACCAGCTGTACTCAATCTAGTTTCTCCTTATCAGTACCCGGTGTCGGGGGAGCTCACGGGGACCATGGTGGACATTGTCTTTGCATCTGCGAGTGTAGTAAATCAGCCATCCTGTTACTGCTGGGGTCCCACCTGGGCTGACCTTGGCATCCTGGTCCTCTTCATCTTCCATAAACTACATCCCATACCCCTCCTGGAAGGGCCCAGCTGACACCTGTGACACTATATGGATTGTCAGGCCTTCCTCGGTGCTGCCATCCGGGTCAGGGGACATGCCCAACTCTCTCAGGTTCCTTTGTTCCTCCCTTACCAAGGCATATTTTCAACATGTGGTCTCACCCTGACACACTAAGGCCAGCACTTGGCCTTGAAAAGAGCCGGGGCAGGTGTTATAGAGCAGCAGCTCTGGGTTGCGGGCAGCTGTAGGAGGCGCAGAGTCCCCAAAACTGCAGACCTAGGGGGTTGGAGGCTCAGGGCGCCTCTAGTCTGCCCTCCTCACTTGAACAAACGAGGAAACTGAGGCTAACCAAATGGTAAAATCAAGGCTTGAGCCCTCCTGTGGGGCTCCCTGTCCCTGCAGCCCTCCCCTGGGGGCGGGGACAGTGCATGAGCAGAGGGCTCCCAAGAAGGCTACCCATGGGACAGCAGTTCTCACCTTTCGTCCCCCTTCAGGCCAGCCCTGAGAGTGGGACCCACTTCCAGTTCCAGTTTGTCCTCTTCTTTTTTTGTTGTTTTTAAATCAAAATTAAAAATTAACATTACAATTTAATTAACCTCTTCCGCTGTTTGGCATCATCCTAGTCCCTGTGCTCTGTACTCCCCTAGCAACAAATCATACTGTTTGCCTATTGATCGGCTGTAAATCAAACCGTTTACAGCCTATTAAATCACACCGGGTTTTCGCAAAGTCAGCATTTTCAGCCAACATTATTGTTCCCTCTTGTCTACCGACTTTGGAGATGGGGCAGTTCTCTGTGTGGGGGTGGTGGCATTAGAGCTGACCGTATTTAAGGCTCCAAGCTAAATTTAGCCCTCCCAGCTGGTTGTTATTCTAGCAACTAAGTGTGGGCTTGCCCAGCTGTATTTTAAGCTGAGCCCCAAATTTCCCTGTTTGGTTTTGTTGTGTTCCACAGGATTTTGCTTTAGCTACCAAAAATATAAAGAGTTTTCTTGCGGATTTTTAAATAAGTAAGTTCAACAAGAGTGGGCAAGAACAAACCATCTAGCAGTGACCTGGGAATGTGTGGCTTGAAGGGACCTGTCCTGCAAGTGGAGCATATTCTCTGCCCGCCAAGTTAATTGTCTGAGACTAAGGAAAAAAGGAAGGCCTTGATTTCTAATGTGCACAGTCGGAAAGCTTACTGCTAAGAAACGCTTGCAAATTTTTCAAAACCCTATGCTTAAGTATAAAACAGTATACATCGTATGCTACCATCTGTGTAGGAAAATAGAAAATATATGTTTGTATATGCAAATGGTATTTCTGGAAACATTTGCAAGGAATTGGCAATGCTGGTTGCCTCTGGAGAGAAAAACTGAAAGACTGAAGGCCAGAGGGTCGTGTTAGAATTTTTACTGTGTGCATGCATTACTTAGCAGAGTTTATACTTTAAAAATGTATTATTTGGGCCAAGTGTCTGTACCTTGACATGTGAAATCATGGCTTCGTTATTCCATTATTGCCACAGTGGTTTGAAACATAGCACCTTCCATCTCAGCAGCTCTGGAGAAGAGTAAGCCAAAAGTCACAAATGTGTGTGCACAGAGGTGTGAGTTCACAGGGTACACACATGCGTGCACTCACACTGACGTACTTCATATTTTTTAGCACATAATTGCACTGGTATAGGTTTTAAAAAATAGAGTACTGGGACTGGGCAGGGTGGCTCACACCTATAATCCCAGCAGTTTGGGAGGCCGAGGCAGGAGGATCGTTTGAGACCAGGAGCTGGAGGCCAAATCAGTGTTCAGAAACCTTTGACTTGCCCTATGGACTGCCTCTCCTCATCACAAACATTTTTCCCCACACCCTGCATCATGACCCCTTCTCAGGGGGTGACCCCATCTTCTTTCTCAAGGAGACGTGTTTCAGCTCCCTCGGTTTCCCTTCTCTCTATTCCAAATCTGCCATTTCACCCATTGCTGTTTGTGGCTGACAGGCTGTAGGATGGCTCCCAATCATCCCTGCCCCTCGTATTGGCACCCTTGTGGAAGCTGCTCCTCTTGGAGTGTCGGGGGGCCTGTGACTGGCCCCTAACAATAGAATATCGCAAGGTGATATCACTCCTGTGATGATGTTACGTTAGATTGGAACTTCCTTATTGCTAGCAGACTCTATTGCTTCTCTCCTTTCTGGCTTCGGTCAGGTAACCCATGTATGGAGAGGCCCGAGTGGCGAGGAGCTGAGAGCGGTCGCAGGGATGTAAGGCCTTTAGTCTGATAGTCGTAAGGAACTGAGTCCTGCCAACAACCATGGAAACTTGGGGTCTCCAGTCAGACCCCAGCCCTGGCCAACACCTGGATTGCAGCCTCGTGAGAGATCCTAAAACAGGACTGAGCTAAGCTGTACTTAGATTCCTGACCCACAGAAACTGTGAGATGATAAATGTGTGTTTTAAGTTGCTCAGTGTGCGGTGATTTGTTACACAGCAGTAAATAACTAATGCACTCCTCTCTCCCTCCTTCCTCAAAATGATCAATGCTCCCCTAATGTCTTTCCAATTCTCTAGCCCACCCGCCGCTGCTCTGGGTCCCATTCCTCTCTTTCAGGTTATTTCTCCAGCTTCTGAGTTATCTAAATTCACCTCTTCGCCAATGCTGTCACTCCACGTCCACAGTGGAGATTAGCACACAGCCACAATGACCATTTCACTTGGTTTCGTGGCCACTGAACCTGGGGGTCCTTGACAGCCGGCCTGACATTCCCTAGACCTGCCACCCTCTCTCTCTCCTGGGTCACTAGCTCACACCTTTTCCTCCCTTGTTAAACCTCCAACACCCCTTCCCTCACCCTGTCTTTCAGCTGATGACCTTGCTCCCCACTTCCCAGAGAGAGAAGCAGCAATCAGTAGAGAACACACAGACCTGGCACCGCACACGTCCACCACTGCGTCTGCCAACTCACCTGCACCTGTGTCCCCGCCTCCTGCTGCCACGTCTCTGAGCTGTGATCTGGGACCTTGCCTAAGGCCGGTCTCTCCATCTGTGTAGTAGATCCTACGTCCTCTCACCTGGTCAAGGCCATCGCACCAGAACGTCCTCTTTATTTCTCCTCCATCAGCAATTTGTCCCCTCTAACAGATTCTTTCCAGCTGTATACAGACCACTGTGAGTTCTCCCATCGAAAGAAAGACAGAAGAAAAAGGAAGGAAGGAAGGAAATGCTTTGTTGCATTCATCTCTCTCTCCAGCTACCATTCCATTGTCCTACCCTCCTTTGCAGCAAAATTCCTCCAAAGAGTTGTTTAAAGTTACTGTCTCCGATTCCTCTCTCTGAATTCTCTTTTGAGCCTCCTTTAGTCAGGCTTGTCCACCCGCTCCCTACCACCCAAGACCTTGCTCTTGTCAGGTCACAGGTAACCTCCGCCTGGCTCAATCCAGCAGACGCTGTGTGTCCCCGTCCCGCTTAGCCTAGCGGTAGCACGGCCTCCTCCTTCAGACCCCGTCTTCACTTGTCTCTGGGACATTCCTGGCTCTCCTCCTCCCCGGCTGACTACTCACTCACTCTCCTTTGCTGGTTGCTTTTCTACCCTGCTCTAAATGTTGGGGGAGCCCCAGAACTCAGTTGTCAGACTCCTTTTCTCCCCGCACTTACTCCCTAAGTGATCTCATTCGTTCTCACAGCTTAAACATTGCCTGCACGCCAAGAACCTCCGATGGTACGGGTCCAGCACGGATTACTTTCCCGAGCTGCGGGCTCGTGTTTCCAACCACCTGCTCCACAGCTCCACCAAACCGAACTCCTAACTTCCCACCCGACACTGTGCCTCTCGAGGCCTTCATCTCCCAAGTTGCTAAGGCCAGAAATCACAGACTTACCCTTGATTTCTCTCTCTCTCTCACGTGCCACATCAAACCTGCGAGCACATTACATTGGCCGCACTTGCGAAACGCATCCGGGATCTGACCTCGTCATCACCTCCGCTGCCACCACTCAGCAAGCCCCCCATGGCCCATTTCTGCCAGAACCTCCTTGCCGTTCTCCCAGCGTCTGCCCTTGCCCTTCATCTGTCTATTCTCAGCGTAGTCACCAGACAGGCCGCTGTAATACCTAAGTCAGATTATGTTACTCCTCTAACCAAACTGCAGGAGCTTCCCATCCATACTGCTTAGAAGAAAAGTCAAAGTTCCTTCAACAGCCTGCTGTAAGGCCTTCTGGGATCTGTCCCCTGCCCCACCCACCTCTACCCTTCTTCATTTCTCCGAACTCTCCTACCGCTGACCCCTTTACTCATTCTGCTCCAGCCACGCCCACCTCCTTGCTGTTCCTCTAAACACAAGCGTTTTTCCACCTCAAGGTCTCTGCTCTTTCTGCTCCCTCTTTCTGGATCATTCTTCCAGGATTTGCAGATATCCTGCACCTTTCTAAGGTCTTATGCTCAAACGTCGTGTCTTCAGCAGCCCACCTTGCCTTACCCTGCTGAAAACTGCAACATCCCCCCGCCCAGCATTCCCCTTCCCTCTTCCTGTTGTATCGCTCTCTTTACCCCTGCAGGGTACCCTCTACTGTGTCTCACTTACTTAGTTATTGGCTATTGTCTGCCTCCACTATAAAACGTAAACTGCTTGAGGGAAGGGACATTTGATTTTACAGTTCAGGTCTGTACCATTAGTGCCTGGCACATGGTAGACACTCAATAAAAACTGTGGAATGAATATTGCTGTTAAAAAATACTCGAACATGGTATTGAGAGCACAGTTGGGGTGGTAGGGACTAGAGTGACCCAGAGAGCTTGTGCTCCCACTTCATACCCACAGACTTGACTACGGGTTCAGTGTCCCTTATCCAAAATGCTTGGGACCAGAAGTGCTTCAGATTTGGGAATATTTGCATTATACTTACTAGTTGAGCATTCCAAATCCAAAAATCCAACATCCAAAATGCTCCACTAACCATTTCCTTTAAGCAGTGTGTGGTGTGTTCAAAAAGTTGATATTGATGATCAAAAAGTTTTAGGTTTTAGAGCATTTTGGATGTTGGGATGCTCAACCTGTCATCACCTCTATTTGGATGAGCCGTACATTTATATCTTTGCTATCCAAATTCATGTTCCTAGCTGTCTGATTAACGTATCTATGAGAAACTCAGAATGCCCACATTCTGAGTTCATATCCCATGTAGAATTCTTTTTGTACTTCTCATCTCAGATACAGTAGGTCATTACCTACCATCCCCCCAGTCATCCACAGGAGAACTGATCAATTGCACTTGTGTAAATATGCACTGAGTGCCTGCCCTATGCCACCCAGGAGCCCAGACACTGGCAGCTCAGGGCAGTGCACACAGCTCCTTCCTCAAGGAGCTGAGTTTGATGCAACAGGCATTGTGATAGAGAAATGTACAGGGTGCTTTTTTTTTCATTTTCCCAAGTGGAACTATCTACATTTTATGATTATTAAAATAGTATATGCTTCTCATAAACAATTTTATTAAAGAAATAAATAAAATAGGAAACAAAAGTCACCTACAATCTCACATTCAAGACAGAACTACGGTTAATCTACTATTAATAGGTTGGTATGTATTCCTCTGGATATTTTTCTATGCATTTTTAAAGAGAGCTAACACTTGGTGAATTCTTACTATGGACTACAAAACTTTATGCTATGTGCTTTAGCATTAACTCATTTTAACTTCACAATGATCCTCTGAGGTAGAGGAAACTGATAGACAAGGAAACTGAGGTTTAATGCAGTCAAATAAGATCCTACAGGTTGCACGGTGTCCATCAGTCCACTTAGGCCGAGTTATGTTATGGTAACAAGCATCTTCAAAATCTCAGTGGCCGACGATAACAAAGGTCTATTTCTTGCTTATGCTAATGAACCATGACAACCATGAGTCAGCTGTGGCTCTGTTCCACGTTGTTTTTGTTCCAGGGCCCAGGCTGAAGCTGAAGGATCACCCTCTCTCTGGGACTTAGCTGATCGTCATAACACTGGGGGAAAAGAACATGGTAGAAGCAAACAGTGGCTCTTAAAGCATCTACTTGGGAGGGGGATATATATCACTTCTGCTCTCATTTCATTAGCCAAAGCAGGTCATATGACAAGCCTGGTATTAACAAACGGGAAAGAATAACCTTCCCCAAGGGAGGGACAATAAATATTTTTCAGCAATAACTCAATCCACTGAAAGTACTGAGCTGGGATTTTTAACCCAGTCTGTCGTTAGAGCTTAAAAGCTTAACTACTATGCATATAATGTATATATTTTAACTCTAAAAGTAGGATTCCACACATACTGCTGAGTAGCCTCCTTTTTCATGTTATCTATATTGGACATCTCATTATATTTGTTCATATAGACTTGGAGTATTTTTTCAAGGCTACAGAGTTTCAGATGGGGTGTTCCTTTCTGAGATCCCCCTCATTTTTTCAAGGTCCAACTCAAGGGCCCCAACGACCAGAATGAGTCATGCTTCCCCTGCTCTCTTGTGGCATTCGGTTTACACTTCATTTCCGTCCCACGAGGGCCTTGTCTCAAGTCCTTTGTATACATGTCTGTTTCCTTCACCAGATTTTGAGCACCTTGATGCAAGAATCATATCTATACATAGATAAAGATTTTTATCTTCCTATGCCTGGGAGTGCTTGATGGGGTTGAGATACTGTTTGTTGATTTTGCAATATTGTGGAATTATTCTCTTTGCTATCTCTGTCACTTCATTGCCTGTATTGGTCCTTTTGTACCATTTAAATTTGGTGACGCCTTCAGAATTTTTCATGCAGAATTTGTCAGGGAAGGGGGTCTTTGAATAGTTCTGCTTTCTTATACTTGTTAATATTATAGCAGAAATAACAACATTAAGAAAACAAAATGGCAAATAAGTATTAAATCTCTCCCTCTTGATCCTTAAAGAAAGACTAGTACAGAAGAAACACAAACCAAATATAATAATTGCTCTAAATCCATGTCATCAATTTTTCCCCTCCCCTCTCTACAGCAAAAGTTACTGAATAAATGTTCATCTTCAGGAGCAGAGCTGTAGGAGCAATGCTGGGGGCTGAAGCCAGGAACGATGCCACAGTGCCAAGAGCACTTGCTATTAATAATTATCTGAGGGAGGGTCTTGCCACATGTCCTCAAACACACAGAACACTCCCAGGGTTCAAAAGCTACCTTTCATGTGCCCAGAATGTTTATATTTTTTTTAAGAGTGGCAAATAAAAATGGATTTCTAATGTGCATCACAACCAAAGAGCCTTATGCTTTGCAGAAAAGCCCTTCCCTGACACAAAGGCCACGCGGCCATCTGGAAGAAACACCACCCTCCTAGGCAGATCAGCCACAGGTTCCATCGCACTGGGCAGATTTGCTCGGAAACAGGCATCTTGCCTGCTTACCCCGTCATTAACAGTAACCAGCATCGTCCCCTCCATCTAATTCTAACTGGGCACCTATGTGCGTGGCATCGAGTGGCCTTTTCCTGAGAAACCCTAGGACAAATGCTGCATCCTCTCTTGTCCCAAAGCCAGCTTTGTTGACAGGTGGTGCTTTGGAAAAGCAGTGCGAGCAGGGCCAAAACCAACCAAACCCGACACAATTGTTAAAAGTGTGGTGTGTGTGTACAGGTGCACGTCAAGCTTTTGCTTGTGAGAAGGTGCCCCCAGGGGGCCTCCCCTCCTTCCTCAGAGCCCGCCCCCGAAGGCCCCTCAGTAGCACAGCCAGATTTCCGCCCTCACCCTGCAGTGCAAGGAGGCTTTTGCCTCCACGGGCTGAGCCCGCTCCTGCTGCAGGGACCGGCTGGGGGTGAAAGCAGCTCTCTGCCTGCCGCGGGACCGTTATCGCCGCTCTCCACGCCGCTTCCCGTCACATATCCTGTGCCAATGCTGTGTCAAGCCCATCTCACATTTTTCAGAGTGTCTCTAACATCATTTCCTGAGCCTGAACACTGACTCGAGCTGCAAAATGGCATCCAAGCTGAGAACTCTTTTTGCAAAGTTTCACTCAGGATTACTGGGACCGCACACTTCCAGAGGCCGGAGCAAACACAGTTCTCTTATCAGCAGAGAGAGATGGCCCAGCTTTCCTGTGACACGCCAGTCGTTTGCAAACCAGAGCAAGTTTGTGCGTTTTTATCTAAGTAGAGACCTGCTCTTCCAGTTAAAAAAACAGAAATAGCAGTTAAAATTAAACCATCCCCTATCCCCACAGATGAATTCTGCACCCATGCCTCCTTTGTCAGGGGCTGGGAGCGAGCAGCACCGAGGTGCTAGGAGGGTAGCTCAGTGCACAGGTGGCGGGTGTGTGAGTCTCTGCTCAGCCTCTGCCCAGCTCACTGTAAATAATGCAGCCTGACAAGATTTCTCCTTTCCTTTCGCCTTCCTCCTAACCCTCTCAGCCCCGCGTGCTTACATCATCCTAGTTGGATTTAAATAGCTAACTGTGCCATGCTCTCCTGGATACAAACGGCCGGATTGGCCACGTCCCCAGCTGGCCTCTACCTACCAAAAGGCAGGAGGTAGAGCTTTGGGGCCAATGGCTGCCAGAGCTCTGCGGGTGCTGGAATCCAATGGGTTTCCTGTCACTAAGGGAGGGAACACCGTGGAGGCACAAGAGGTCTGTCCGTGCATGGCAATACTTGCATGCCTGGGCAATGAGTTGTGTTGTGTTAATCTTTCTCCATCCTGGGTAAAAAGGGAAAAGATAATATATGTCCTTTGTTTACTCCTATTTAACTACAACTAGATTATACATTCAAACTCAGTGGTTAACTGATGGAATAATTTCAGCTCGAAGGAAAAAAAAGAAATCAAGATGGATAGAAAAATCTCTGGAAACTGCAGCCTTTCCCTTTTCATTTTAAGGATAAATTAGCTACATTCTTGGGGCAGCAAAATGTTGTATAAATATCAAGCTGAGTTGAACTCCATTATGCTTGACAACAAATGCTTTTAATTATTTTAACATTTTTTTAAAGTAATGAATTATGAGTTCAGCAGTCTGCTAAGATGTTGTTGTCTTCAATAAGAACTCTTGCAAAGAAAAAGGCTAGACGAGAAAAGGAAGCTAAGAGTGAGACTAATGCAACCCGCTGGAATCATATCATTCTAGAATTTTAATTAAGTAAACCTAAAAGCACCGAAGAGCCATCTACACAAATAATAGGCTGCAAGTTACGAGGCTGTGTTTAATTCTGCAATCACTGTTCAAAGGAGAACTGGAAAACCATAACCCTAAATGCAACCTGCAAAGAAAATGAACACGCAGGAGCAGGGGATGGGGCACAGAGAGAACTCCTGGCTTCCAATTCAGAAAACATGATTAAAATCCTTGCAGAAGGCACAAGGTTTGAGATAAAGCATAACGAAAATTACACAGATGCATATACACATACATATGCCTTCACAAGGAAATTAAGCCACAATCAATTTAAATAAGAGTAAAATTGAAAGCTCACTCCATCTTTTTATAAGGAATAAAACTAGTCCCTGTAAAGTCACTTCCTTGTACGACAGGCACTTGTGATAGACTCTACACAATCCATGCAGTCACCTTTTAGCTAATTCAGGCCTTTGCCAGCTCCCACAACCTTGTCAGGCCAGGCCTGAGTACTCTCCTTGATTAGAGTCGAGCATAACAGAGAACTATATTTAGGAACACATAGGTGATGGGTTAGGAAAAACAGTCCACTTGGGACATAGCTGAGGCTACTAGATGGAATACATTTACAATCCTAGCAGCATTTGGATGCAGGCTTCTAGATCTTGGAGCAAAATTAAATAACCCCCTTATTCCAAATAAATTAATACATAACCTATGAGTTAGTGACTTTACACTTCAGTGCTTCCTAAATGAAATGTGATTTTCCATGTTGAGATGTAACAATGTTGCATAGAGTGTTAGTTGCATTTTTTATCCTTTTTTGTATATTTAAACAATTTCACAGTTTGTGAAGTCTACATACCATTTGGCCCAATAATTCCACTTAGAGGAACTTATTCTATAGATATATACAAGCATTGTTTTTGATAACTGAAGATTGCAAACAACCTAAAAGTTATTTTAACGTGTATTTAGAACTTATATGCGTATTATGCTATAGCCACGCAGGGGAAAACTATGTTGCCCATCAAAAGAATGAGGCAGCACTGCCGGTCCTGCTATGGATCGGTTTCTACAATACAGCATTAAGCGATGAAAGCAAGGGGAAGAACAGAATGTACTGCCATTTGTGTTTTTAAAAAAAGATTATAAGTACATGTATGTGTGGAATATCTCTAGAAGGCTATAACTCACCTTTCACAAAAAAGATAACAGCTGTGGTCTCTGGGGAGGGGTAGTGTGGCTCGGGGACAGGGAAGTGAGAGGATCTCACTTTTAATGTCATTACCAGGAGTTTTTTTTTTCCAATTTAAATCAAATTTATTGAGATATACCATTTGATGAGCTTTGACAAATAAATGTTACGCTCTTTTATACTCTGTGTACATATTACAAAAGATAATTTTAAGGAAAAATAATCTGTTTGATCTAGATTCTTTAGAAGTTTTGTAAAGTATTTACATCAACACCTTTTTTGGTCTGTAACCAGTAGTAGGAGGTGGTCACTTTGGGAAGATCAATTATTCTGATCTTAAAGGTAAATGTCCTATCTGGCAATGACTCACCTGGGAAAGGAAGGATGGGAGGTGATCAGGAGGAGAGGGCTCCAAGGGGCTGCTTTTGTTTCAAAGAGCTAAAAGCACCTCCACCTAGACAGAGGATGAGACCGGAAGTCTCTTTATTTTATAATCATCATGTCAAAAGGTAAGGAGGTCTTCCTGAAACGCTTATAGCCCAATGTTTCCAGACCCCTCAATCTACATAAGAATTAGTCTGTGTGCTAAAGCCAATTTAATGTTCCTGTTGTACCTTCTGTCAGCTTAGGAGGTGGAATTCCATTTCACCTCAAAGTTGCCATGTCAACTTGGTCAGAGGACTTTGGCCCCTGCTCTATTGAGAAGGCCCTTTGGCACCAGTGCAAAGCAAGGGCTGGGAAGGCCACAGAGCAAGGACATGGTGAATTAACCCCATCAGAGAGAGGCTAGGCCAGACGCCAAACATGTGAAGAAGAGGCTACGGATGTTAACATGGTTCTTCCTGAGCTGTCTAAGGCATGATCAGTTTGTGACCAAACATTGTCATGTCATTCTCTAGTTGTTTCACATTTACAAAGCCTGTTTCCTGAGCGTTCTAGCAAACCTTCCCAAGGAAAGAGAATTCTTTCTCTTCTTCCTCCTCTTTTCCCTCCTTTCCTTCTTCTCCTTTTATCCCCAAAGCCCTTGGGGAGGGAGGGAAGGAAGGAAGGAAGGAAGGAAGGAAGGAAGGAAGGAAGGAAGGAAGGAAGGGAGGGAGGGAGGGAGGGAGGGAGGGAGGGAGGAACTATTGCCTAGATGTCAATGGAGTTGTTAAGGTAAGCATAAGGCAAGGTGAGTATACAACCTAAAACAGAGCTAAATTTTCCAAATTTCAGCTTTTGGACAGTGTATCTAGAGGGACTGCACTTTAGACTGGTGGGTAGACACAGGGCTGCCATACGTCACTTGACTCCAGGGATCACCGAGCATAGAGAGTGCAGCCCTCCAAACTTTCCAGGACTTGCATTCATGTGGAGAAGGTAAGATCACTTTCCTGTTGGGGCCAGCCTACCCAGATGTGGATCCAGCTCCCCCACTCCTTAGCTGTGCAAACTTGAGCGAGGTACTTAATTCCTTGTGCTTCATTTTCCTCATGTAGAAAATGGGGCTAATAACAGTACCTCTATCACAAGGTTATTGTAAAGACTAAATTTAACGTATATGGTATAAATATAAACATATTAATACAGGTGTGTGCTTAGCATAAGATCAGGCACACAGACTACATGATGAATATACAGCTGGGCACAGTCACTCACACCTGTAATCCCTGCACTTTGGGAGGCCAAGAAGGGAGGATCACTTGAGTCCAAGAGTTCGAGACCAACCTAGGTAATATAGCGAGACTCTGTCTCTACCAAAAATCTAAAAATTAGTCTGGTGTGGTGGTCCACACCTGTAGCCCTAGGTGCGCTGAGATGGGAGGATCACTTGAGCCCAGGAATTTAAGGTTGCAGTGAGCTATGATGACACTATTGCACTGTAGCCCAGGCAACAGAGTGAGACCCTGTCTCAAAAAAAAATTAGCTAGTATGAGTATTAACATCATTAAATTATTTAAGGTTTCCCCCACCTTATTAAATAGTGTAGTGACATTAACAATGGGATCACCATTCTGCCAATGGCTCAAGCGTTCTCTGTGCTCTGGGTAATGATGGCATATGTAATATTGCATGGCAGGGAAAAGGCTAATTGATGTTTAGTAAAGATGGGATTTAAGCTACATTCTAGTGGCTGTACAATCATGCAGCCCACTCAAGGAAAAGACCTGGATGCGCTGCACGTATGGAAATGGCAGTCATTAAAATATGTTTACAGGAAAATCCCATTTCCTATCACAAATATCGCAAGAGAAAGAATTCATGAGGACAGCTAGTGAAGGCAATATTTGCCATCACACCCGAGCATGAGGCAGCCTTACCTTTTGAAAACACTGACTTCTCCCATCAAAGGCAGAGTAATTCCTGCATCAGTGTATTATATTCTTCCAATGGGCTCATCTATCTAATGTGAATTCAATTTAGAGGATGCTGCCAGACAGAATTAAATATATTAGTTTGAAAAATTACAGGGAAAGTGTGTTTATAACAGTTCCATTTTGATTGAATCAATTCTCTAGGCATTTATTTTTTAAGAGTCCTAGAGGTCTTTCTTATAGGGTGCGGCTTCCAGATAGACTTTGCATTACATCATCTAATGCAAGAAAGGACCCCACAATGTTTTATTTGGGGCCTTCAATAACTATCCAAGGGGACTTCAAGTATGAAATATCACTTACCACAGGCATTTCCACAAGCAAATTATTCCATCTCTTATCTGGATTAATTATTAATCTGTGTTTCCTAGGGAGGTCAGATCACAGCAAATGGGTCATGATTGGACATGACTGATAAGAAGATCTAAAATACCAAAAAGGGTAACACACATGATGGCACCAGTTCTGATTAAGATTTTTATACAAGAAATAATAACAATCTTTCATGAAACACCTGCTGTTGGCCAGGCTTTCCACAAGGCACTTTATATATATTAATACCATGTCATTGGTTCATCATGATAACACTCATACATTTATTTTATAGATGATAAAATTAAGATTCAGAAAAATTCAGTGAGGTTAAAATAAGTTGCCAAGATCCATAACTGGCTAATAGCAAAGCTGGCATTTGAACCCAAGTCTGGTTGACCCCAAAGTGCATGCTTTTTTGTACCCTATTGACTCATTGGTGTCAGGGGTCAACAGATAAAAGTGGGACATTAAATTATAATCATGAAAGACATGGTCTTTTCCCACCACCACTTCAGAGAAATTCCTTGGCATAAAAATTCAATCATTTAACAAATATTTATTTTAAAAAATTACAGCCACTTTAGGGCCATTCTTTACTTGTAAAGAGTAAGATTGGGGGAAGTATATTGTCTTTTTTATGAGAACTTCCCCCCTCCCACTGATGAAACTCCAGTGCTCCTTTTAAGATTTAATATTAATATTCTTTTTGAGGATAATTAACTCCCTTGCTTTGTATTAAATAGAAAAGCATAACAAAGAATTGGAATACAGAACTGAAAAGTATTCAAAATACAGCTCAGAATAAGACTTTTTTTAATGACAAAAATAAAAACACTGGGAGAATAGTCTAGTATCTACGGGAACTCTAGAAAGAGAAACTAGAGAGAATGCAATATTCAAAAAGCTAATAGCTGAGAATGTTCTAGGATTAAAACACAAATCCTCAGATTTAAGAAGCACAAGAAATATTGAGTAGAATAAATAAAATAAACTCCATTTAGGTACACATGGTGAAACTGTGGAATCTCAAAAATAAACCTTAGAACAATTTAAAAACAACCAGAAAAAAAGGCACATTGCCTGCAAAGGAACATCAATTAGACTGAGAGCCGACATTTCACTAGCAAGAAATAAGACAAAAATATAATAGGAAAATATCTTCAGAACTGCTGACTCAGAATTCTATACCCAATTAAATTATCATTCAAGAATAAGTGTGAAATAAAGACATTTTCAGAGGGAGACTAAGAGAATTTTCCATTCAGAAATTTATTTTATTAACATAAAAGAATTCCTTAAGGATATATTACAGGGAGTAGGGAAAGCAAACCCATGAGAAAAGAGTCAAGAAGCATTAAATTAGCCATGAACAATCTGAAAATGAAATTACAAAAACAATTCTGGCCAAGCATAGTGGTTCACGCCTGTTATCCTAGCACTGTGGGAGGTTGAGGCAAGAGGACCACTTGAGGCAAGGAGGTCACGACCAGCCTGATCAACATAGCAAGACCCTGTCTCTAAAAAATAAAAAAATTAGCTGGGCATGGTGGTGCACCTGTAGTCCCAGCTACTCAGGAGGCTGAGCCAGGAGGATAGCTTGAGCCTAGGACTTTGGGTTGCAGTGAGCTATGATGACAACACTGGATTCTAGCTCAGGCAATGGAATGAGACCCTGTCTCAAAAAGAAAGAAAACAATTCCATCTATACTAAAATGAAAAAGAATAAGCTACTTAGGAATAACTTAACAAAAGACATATAAAACTAGTACTCAAGACCTCATTGAAAGAAGTTAAAGAATTCCTAAATAAATGGAAAGACATCCCATGTTCATGGATTGAAAGATTTAATACTGTTAAAATGACAATACTCCCATGTTCATCTCCAGATTAAATCCCTATCAAAATCCCAGCTGGAGGTGAGTGTGATGGTGCATGCCCATTGTTCCAGTTACTTGGGAGGCTGAAGTAGGAAGGGCTTGAGCCCAGAAGTTAGAGGCTGCAGTGAGCTATGTTCATGCCACTGCACTCCAGCCTGGGCAACATAGTGACATCTTGTCTCTTAAAAAGAAAAAAAAAAAAACCCCAGTCAGCATTTCTTTGCAGAAATTGAGAAGATGATACTAAACTTCATATGTAAATACAGGGGACCCAGAATAGCCAAAAAAAATTTTAAAAAAGAACCAAGTTGGAGGACTCACACTTTCAGATTCCAAAATTTATTACAAAGTTATAGTAGCAAAGACAGTGTGGTACTGACGACTGACTTAAGAACAGACAAAAAGATTAATGCAGTAGACTTAGAATCCAAAAACATTTTATCTTAAAATATTTATTTGTAAAATATAATAATATTTTGTTTTTTATAAAACTTAATTTTTATTAAATAAAAATTGTATTTTAATTTAATTATTTAAAAACTTATTTTAATAAAGGTAATTTTTATTAAATATATTTTATTTTATTTTCCCTATTTTATTTACCATCAATTGATTTTTGACAAGGGTACAAGACATTAAATGACAAAGAAGAATCTTTCTCAATGGATGATACTGGGATAACTGGATAGCCATATACAAAAGAGTAAAGTTGGACCTCTTCCTCATTCCATACACAAAGTTAACTAAAAATGGATCATAGACCTAAATGGAAGATCTACAACTATAAAATTCTTAGAAGAAACATAGGAAGAAATCTTCATGACCATGGATTAGGCAAAGCCTTCTTAGATGACACCAAAAGTATAAGCAAGAAAAGAAAAAAATACATACATTGGACTTAATCAAGACAAAAAACTTTTTTTGATTCAAAGAACACCATCAAGAAAGTGAAAAACAACTCATAGAATGGGAAAAAATCTTTGTAATCATAGATAAGGAACTTATATCTAATTACTGTAAAAAGACAACCCCATTTTAAAATGGGCATAGAGTCTGAATCTCCAAAGAAGATATAGAAATGGCCAATAAACACATGAAAAGATGTTCAACATCATTAGTCACTAGGAAAATGAAAACCACTTCACACACCCTAGAAAGGCTATAATCACAAAGACAAGTAACAAGTGTTGGCGAGGATGTGGAGACACTAGAACCCTCATACAGTGCTGGTGGGAATGTAAAATGACACAACCTCTTTAGAAAACAGTCTGGGAGTTCCCCAAAAGCTTAAATAGAAAGTTACCATTTGACTCACTAATTTCACTCCCAATTTAATATATACCCAAGAAAAAGAAATATGTATGTTCACACAAAAACTTGCACATGAATGTTCATAGCAGCATTATTTATAGCAGCCAAAAAGTGGAAACAAATGTCCATCAACTAATGAATGAACAAATAAAACGTGTATCTGTACAATGGAACATTATTCAGCCATGAAAAGGAATGAAGTACTGATACATACTACAACATAGATGAACCTTGAAAACGTTGTGCTATGTGAAAGAAGCCAGTCACAAAAGTCCACATAGTGTATTATTCCATTTCTCTGAATATCTACAATAAGCAAATCTATGGAGATGAAAACAGATTAGTGGTTGCCTAGGACTGAGAGGGTTGTGGGGAAATGGGGCGGAGTGACTGCTAACGGGTATAATGTTTCTTTTTGGGCTCATGAAAATGTTCTGAAGTTGATTGTGCTCTGAATATACTAAAAACCACTGCATTGTACACTTTAAATGGATGAACTGTATACGAATTATATCTCAATACAGATGTTTTTTAAAAAGCCATGGAGAGTAAAAAAATTGATATAGTCAAATCTAAACAAGAATTGCCTATATGAAACAATAGTAACAAAAGCACTAATGGAGATTATAAAAAGAAAGATGGAACTAAAATGCTAGAAGCAATAATATGTAAGAAAAGAATGATAAGAAAACATTCTAAGGTCCTTATTTTGCTTGAAAGGAAAGCAAGAGATATTGATTAATCTGTAAGACTGTCAAACAGTATGCTTATTAAATTTGAATAATATGTATGATCATTGGAAGGACAATATCTAATAGTTTTATAAAAGGCAAAATGGGAGAAAAAAGAAAAAACATGATGAACAGAGAGCACAAAGTAAGATTAAAGAATAAATCCATCACAGCATGTAATCACAATAATGTAAATGGAGTAAGTTCACCAGTTAAAAGGCTGAGACTCAGATTTAATTTAAATAAGCCCAGATATATGTTGTATGTTTTAAAATTACATTTTAGAACTGTTTGTTCCTGATAATTAGGATGAAATTGCATTCCAATGTTTTTCTTTGTCTTGTTCCTGACTTTAAATGGGATGCTTTCAGCGTTTCACCATTAAGGATAATATTTGGTTTAGGGTTTTGGTAGATGCCCCTTTTCAACTTAAGAAATATTTCTTCTATTCCTAGTTCTCAATGAAAAATTATATTCAGAGTGTTGGGAGAAAATAACTGTTAACTTAGAATTCTATAAACAGCTAAACTATCATTAAAGAATGAGGATGAAATAAAAAGATATATCATTTACAACACTATAAAAAAACTACAAGGTACCTAGAAATAAACATAACAAAAGATGTGAAACTTTCATGGAGAAGGCTCTAAAACTTTATAAAAGATATAAAAGAAAATCTGAATAAATAACGGGATATGCCCTGTTCATGTATGGGAAGACTATAGCTTAACAGTAGTAGTTTTCTTAAATTTGCACTATAAATTTAATAAATTCGATTCAAAATTCTCAGGAAACTTTTTTCATTGACCTTGATAAGCAGATCGGAAAATCCATTCAGAAGAATAAAGGGGTTAAGAGAAACCAAAGCAATTTGAAACAGTGTAAAGATTCACCCTAACAGAGATCAAGACTTAAGATAAAGTTATAATAATTAAAATTTTCTGGCATCAGCATTTGGATAAATAGGTTAATAGAACAGATTTTCTGAAAAACCTAGATACACATATAAATAGGAACTTGGAATATGGCAGAGGTGACATTGCAAATCAGCGGGGAAAGGATGAGTAGTCAATAAATGGCACTAGGACTATTGGTTAATATAATAATATTTTCAAAGGGAAAAATTAGATTCATAACTCACTGCATGAACAAAAATAAATTTCAGTGTGTTAAGGTAAAGCTATAAACATTTAGAACTATAGGAAAATATTTATATAACATCCAAGAAGAAGAGGGTTTCTTAAGCAATACAAAAGCAAAAGTTATCATGGAAAAGTAAAAATTGAAATACATAGTTTTAAAAAAATAATGATAAATGTAAAGAGACGAACACAGACTTGGAGAAAATAGCTGTATCCCACATTTTCAACCAAGGATTACTATTCAAAATGTACAGTAAGTTCCTACAAACAAGCCAGGAAAAGAGAAACAACCAAACATCAAAAAAGGAAAAGATATGAAGAAGCAATTAGCAGAAGATGACATTTAATGGTCTATAGACACAGGACAATGTGCTCAATCTCATTATTAGTCAAGGAGATGCAAATTAAAACAAATAGATATTTCATGCCTATTAGAGTGGACATTAAAAAAAAACTCTGACAATAGCCTCAGTTGGAGAGAATGGAGAAATGGAAATTTACATCCAATGCCAGCGGGCGTGAAATGACATAACCACTGCAGAGAGCAATTTGGCAACACCCGGTAAAGTTAATACATAACCTATGACCAACAATTTCACCACTATGTGTCTAGAAGTTTCCAAGAGACACATAGGTCCAAGGAGATACAGGCAAAAGAACAATCTTTTCAGCACCCTATGTAATAGCTAAGAAGTGGAAATAAGTCATCTGACTTCAGGAGCAAAATGGGCAAATAAAATGTGGATTATTCACACAATGCAACATTGCATGGCCATTATAATGAGTGAACTAGATCACTCATCATAAAAATACATAATGATAAGCTTAAAAGATGCAAAATATTTATATAGAATATAATTTACATAATATTTAAAATGCATGAAATAGTAGTACATATTATTTACCATACATTAAAGGTACAAAAATCTTCCTGGTTATGATTTATATCCATGAAGGGGAGAGAGAGAAGCCTCCTAATCCAGATGTCCTGATACTACAACATGTAGAGAGGCCCTTGAATTTACACGTCATAAAAGATGAAAGACGATTTTTTTTAGAACTGAGTCACTAATGAGAATTCAGCACTATTTATGTTTGTATGTACAAAGAACCCTAAAGGACATTCAGTGGGTTCTGTTATCAATCGCTAGTTCTTCACTAAGGAACTCGTGATAATATCCCTCGATCAGTGGGGCTAAGAGAACAGGTCTTGCCCAGCTCCAGTCTTCTGTAAGTCTCCCTTACCCAGCCTGGTTTGCACCAGAAAATCTACTTGCTGCTTCCATTAGATGCATTCTTGTGTTTCCTTTGGCACTCGCCAGAGGTACAGTGCAGGTCTGGCACCCCAAGTTGTACCTGCTGACTTCTGTTGAAGGCTCTACAGCACGACTCTACCTCTCTGATCGCTCCAGGCCTGTACTTGTGCCTATTCCGGGTGCCGCCTCCCTGGGCAGGGTTAGAGTTCCTCTAGGTGGCACAGTGCTGGGCAGAGGGCCTTTAAATCCTCTTTGGCGTGGAGTGATAGAACTATAATCCTTCCTGAGTCCTCTGTTAAGCACACACGTGTGCACATAACATAGGCTTACATACACACACGAGTACATGCTTGCACAAACACGTTTATAAGCACATGTACACACATATGCACAAACTTATAGACACACAGAAACACACAAATACCTACGCCATTCCTTCTGCAATAGGAGTCAAGGCCGCTTAACTACTCAAAATCCAATATTGTGTAGATATTGTGTGGCAGCTCTGATTTTATAATGGAAGACAATGGGAATAATAGAATTTGCTATTCACAAACACACGGATCTCAAATGTCAAAGGACAACTGTCTGACACCATTGGAATGATTATAACACAATAGCCCTTCCCTATCCCTTTTCTTTTTCACTTTGGGAGCAAAGTGGACTTCATCATACTCTTTAGTTTATCCCATTGCCATTACTGTATGTGAGGTCCCTCTCTAGTTTTATTATTGTACTTCATTAGATTGTCCCCTTTGTACCTGATTCCACTTTCATTTCCCATCTCCCTGCCCCCCATTCTCTGTAATGGGTTTGATATTTGCCCAGTTGTTATTTATCATGTTGCTTTTCTACTGGGATGGCACAGCAAGATGATGTTTGTGTCTGTTTCATTATGCTGATTCATTTTTATTAAGCAGCCATAAAATTTTAGGTGTTGTTGGGGAGTGGAATCCACTGTGGCACTAATAGCTAAATGATGTGAACATCTGTTTAATTGTGATGGTGGGTCCAGAAGTGTCTGTTACATTATTTTCTTTGTATACAGAACTTAGCTCACAAGATCACACTCTGGTGAAAAAAAAAAATTTGTTCTTTAAGTTGGGAAAATGCTCATTTGTCATGAATAAGTTAAGAGTGCTTTTGTCCCCAAGCAGAGTGCAGTGACTGGTCCATGAAGGCTCCTTTCTATGTTAAGGCCAAGTCTGTTGGACCAAACACCATGTGCGGGCTTCCCTGGAACCTGGTCCATAGGTGGCAGTCTCCCTTCATCGTTCCTGGACAGCAAACCTCGGTCCTGGCATTGCCTGTGATACCAGTTTCTTTTGCTCTCTCTTTGGGTTTCTTAATCATTAATGCTCCCTCCACTCGACCTCCCCCTCCTCCCCACAGAGAGGGTAGAGACTAGATCACCCGAGTGGAGCAAATGACAAAAGAAACTTCACCTGGAAACAGTCAAAGTCAGGCGGTCTGGGTTGTGCCTGTTCTCTGTGCGATAGTTTTGGAATTGTGCTGAGGCTCTCTTGCAGAATTGCTGTAAATGGCAAGAAAAAATGTCTTTCACTATAAACAGAAAATAAAGCTTTCACAAATTGTCATATTTTTTTAAAAAGCAATCATGCTGATGCAAGTTTTTATCCTCCCTGTTTAGTCCTGCCTCCCCTGCCTGCCAACACACCCCCACAGAATTTGGAATTAATCTTTGGAAGTGGAGTGTAATCAGGCATCTCCCCCACACGTGCCCCACCTCTCACCCAGCCCCTCCTAGAGTCTATTCAACAAGAGACAGAACAGTCATGGGCAGAGATCAGTGTGTGTGTGTGTAGCCCTCCTATGCAGAGAATTCTAGATGGAGAGTCACAGGGAAACCAAGAAATCCAGAAAAGGGGCACCACCTTCTCACCTTCCTTCTACCCGACTCACCCTGTGCCCAGGGAGGGAAGGCGGGTGGAGCCCCACCCCAGCCCCAAGCCCTTATGGGCAAGCCTACGCCCAGATTTCTAATCAGCCAGCATTGCACGCCTGGCCCCCACTGTTTATGGAGCCAAAGGGAGTTTAAATCATTAGCAAGTGTCAAAACGCCTGAGGATTGTGCTGTCTATGAAGCCAAATGGAGTGGTTCATTAGCATTTGTAAAAGCCGCCTTGACAAAAAAGGTTGAACTGGGCTGGGGGTGGATTTTTTGTATTCCACTTGAATTAACAAGTAGAATACATTTTAAATCTTATCAACACCTTGGTTCAGAAAAGGACACCCGCTATAAGGAAGGGAAGGGCTTCCTTGTCTTTGCTGGAAGGAGGCTTTCCCTGCTTCGAGGTGCTTCTCCTCCCCAGATTAGACACCTAATTAGATGCCCGTTTCCTCTTCTTCCCCAGACATGCATAGGGCTCAGAGATTGTTGCTTAGGCTTTGGGGCAAAGCAGATGCAAGATGTCCTGGGTGTTAATGGCAAGAATTTCGGTGGTCAGCCTGCTCTAACGGGGGCCAAATACAATGTTCCTCCAAAGGACTAGAACCTGGGGTAGGTGGGGGATGGAGGGGGTGGAGGGGGTGGAGGGGATGGAGTAGACCAGATAGCAGAGGTGGAGGGGTGGAAGAGACCTGGCAGAAACCTGGTTCAGGTTGGAACACAGCAGCCATGGCTATGACAAGTGGCCTCTGGCACACGAGAAGTCTTTGGAACAGTCTCACTGTCTTAGCTGTTTGGCCACTCTACTGCACACACCTAGACTCACTGGTATGCTTCTGAGGTACCGAGCTGATCTCTTTCTGCTAGGCTAACTTCAGGGGAAATAGTCCCTCCTACCTATCTGGGTGGTGTTCCGCCTGGCCTGGTGGCGGGAAGCTTGTGACATGGGCCATCCAGCTAGGAATGCTGGCTCTGGGCACATACCCACATGGGTGCTGAGGTCACCTCTCTTTCAACCCTAATTATTTTTGAGGTGGGAAGGTCTGGTCATTTATGAGATAGACTCTACCAGGAAGTCGCATTAATTTATGACACAGGAAATGACTATTTGAAACTGATATTGCAAAGATGGTGGGTTGTTAAAAAACAGGCAAAGAAACAGGATTTGAGCTTAATTTCTCCTGTCTGAATTAGACCTTAGTCAACTACAATTCCCTGCTTTACCATCTTGCGCCTTTGGCTGACGCTGACGTGCATTCAAACAAGGGGCACGAATGCAGAAGGTCCGAGAACGGGCCATCTTTCCTCTCTTTAGGCCCTTTACCTTGAAAAGCTCTGTGTATTCAGACTTTTTCTTCTCATATGAACAAAAAAACTGCTTAAAAGCATCACCAAGTTCTGAGAATCTGTAAAATAACGCCTTAGCAAGGTATTAAATTCTGCTGGAACAGGAGCCCAGCAGGCCTCCCCGCTTCATCTCCCACACCTGACACTGCGTCAGACTCGCCCCCGTGCTTGGAAACCAGGCGCGTTGCCACACCTCCGTTTCCGCCCAGCCCTCCGCGTCCCCAGCCTCCTCCAGGCCTCGGTGTGTGTCCGCTAACACCCAGCACGTCTCCCGATCAGGAAAGCTCAACCATCACTGGGACCGGAAGTCAAACCGTGTTCGCTTGTGAAAGCAAACACAAGTATCAGTCAACTCCTACTTCACTCAACTTAAGAGGCACCATTTATTCACTTCTAGGAGAAGAAAATCAGTAATGTAAAACTGGAAATGAATGAGCTAACGAAGAGAGGGATAAAGAATGTTCAGCCTCTCCAGAATTCAAAGACTTCTGAACTGTTTGCGAAAATAAGGAAATGCCAAATTTGGCGAATCAAATTAACAAATTTAGAAGAAATTACATTGGCCATTGCTGCCAGAGTCACAGTGAGACATTGACTCCAGGACTTCCAGCAATGCAAATGAGTGCGGCACTTCTGAAAGTCGTTTTATAAAATGTCTCAGGAGCCTTAAAAAAATTTTAAATTACACATGTGGCTCATCTTCATGTCTATTGGACAGTGCTGTATTAGACAATTGAATTTTTTTAAAAAGGACAAAAAAATTGCTAGGTGAGGTTATCCCTGGGTTCTTAAATTATGGGGGATTTTAGTTTTGTTCTTTAAATTTTTCAGTATTCTGCCTTCTCAATGAGCATTTATTTCTACTATTTCACTTCTTTTGGGAAGGCCTCCCCAATCTCCCAGACTGGTGTTAGATGCATCATAACTTTCTACACTTTTTCTCTATGGCAATTATTAAAGTTTGAAGTTACGCGCTGTCTGATTGAATTGTGTCTGCCTGCTTGGCAGCCCGGCAAGTGCTTGGATCTGGGACCCATGTCTGTTTCGCTCACCTTTGTGTCCCTAGCACTAAGCTCAGTGCATTTAGCATGTAGTAAGTATTTAATAAAGACTGATTGGACGGATGAACGAATAAATGATTTTTTTTTTAAAAAGTCAGTTTTCAAAAACAGAGAAATCCAAGTCACTGTAAATCAAGGAAGTCGTCATTTACAAGCAGTATCTGCAAACTTCAGTGAAAGGGTGGTCAGAACAGATTTTGGAGGTGTTGCAGCCATGAAATCTGCTGCAGGGAGAGCAACTGCTCAAGGGCCCCAGCTTCTGTGCTCTGAATCCGTCAACAGTTCTATTGTACTATTATATATTTTCTTTTCCTTATGTATGGTTATGTCTGTGGGATAAATTGCTACAAGTGGACTTACTGGATCAAAGGGTAAGGATACCTGAATTTTACTGCCAAATTGCTCTCCATAGAGGTTAGAGCAATTTATACCCCACCAGCATGACTTCACACCCTTGCCAACACAATGTTATCAACCTTTTAATCTTTGCCACTCTGACAGGTTAAAAATATAAGTTTGCATTTTTCTAATTATAAGTGAAGTCAAGAATGTTTTCATACTTTTAGGAACCATTTTTATTTCTTTTCTGTGAACTATCTATTCACATTTTTTGCTCATTACTCTATTGGACTTTCTTACTCTTTTAAAATTGATTTGTAAGAGATCTTTATATAGGAAATGTATACTTTAGTTAAGGTATCAACGCGCTAGATTTTTCCCAGTTAGAACTTGACTTGTTTTTTACTTCGTTTACAGTATTTAGTTTTGTTTTGCCAGGAAGAATTTTTTAAATTTCAGAATTGGTTGAATTTGTCATTTTTTTTCTTTTACGGCTTCTCTAATACATTTTGAGTCATATTTAGGGCCTCTTCACTCTGACATTTTTTAAAAATAGTTCTAAAAAATATAATTCTAAAAGATTAGTTTTTAAAATATTTTTAAATTAAAAGAAAAATT
>RJWJ010008370.1:0-53889 GCA_004363605.1 Indri indri | reverse complement strand
AAAGAAACAGCAGGGATGGGGCAAATGAATTCTCTTATAAAAGGAGCCATCAGAATAGCATAGCAGTTCCTACATAACTAGAAACTTAAGTTATTTTGATTGAGTAATGTTCAGAAATTTTATTCAGGTATAATATCAATGCAGTTAAAAATGACCTAGGATTATCTATATTTTACAAAATCATTTGAAAGCAAGCACAGCTACCAAATGCAGCTGCATAACTCTATTAATAAACCTAGGTCTCGTTAATACTGCACAAAGACAGTAACATTCACAGACAATGGGTGCTTCAATGGCTAAATACCTCCAGATTTATGCTCTTCTTTGACTTGTTAGGGTCCCTTGCCCCACATAATTGCAGTGTGCTATTTGACAGGTACCTTTTGTGCATCGGTGATGTGTCTCCACACCTTTTCCAAAGATCATAAATTGCTAACATTATTCTGTCATTTAAATTCTTTCTATAAAACACATACATTGAAACTTACTACTTTCTAGTATTATTTGTTGAAGTTTCAAATGGCAGAATCAAAACAATTTCATATAGTTAATGAAAGGCATCTGTGGCATTTTTTTCTGTAATTGTTTCACCTTACATCAAGAATGTGTTTTCTACATACTATGTACAAATATATTCAGTGCTACAGGAGTATATAGGATGAGATAAATTTTAATCTCAGCCAAAAACCATATAATCAACTTGGGGAAATATGTAACTGCTACACCTTAAATAATTAAATAATTGTTTTGAAGGAACATAAGAACAAATGCATATAAAAATTTAATATGGGTCATCCTCAACTTAAAAAGTAATTGTGTTTCAAAATTTCATTTTCGGGTCAGTTGTTTGGAATGTTTTTAGCATTTTTCCATTAAAAAAAAAATTCTCTAAAGGGTGGTTCTATTCTCCATCCAGTTCCAATAGCCTAGTTCATACAAAATGACACTGAATTATAGAATTAGCAACATTACAGAAGGAGAAGAAATGTAATTGACATTCATGCTACAACCACTTTCACACAAGTAGTCTTATTTAGTTTTAAAAATCCTGCAAGGTAGATTATTTCGTCTTCCTTTAAAGGTAAGAATCCTGAGGCTGATAAAGGTTAAGTAACTTGTCCAAGCTAATAGCTTACAAGTGACAGAACAGAGATTCGAACCCAGAACTGTCTGTCTCCGAAACCAGGACTCCACTCCTATAATATGAAGCTTCCCTTTAAAACAGCATTTAGAAGGAAAACATTTTTCTGTGTTCCAAATAGAACTGTCAGGAATGCATCACAACTCCAAAGATCCTAGAGTGCAGAGACAATGCTTTTTCATCTTTATATCTCCAGTATAGGGTTTGACAGAGAATAGGTACCCAGTGATTTCTAAATGCACGAAAGGATGAATGAATGAACAAATTAATAGAAAATGAGCTCCTGAAAAGCAGGGGTCATTTTTATTCATATCTATATACATGTAGCCTAATAAAGATACATAATCCATCCATAGCTAAACATTTAAGAATTTCATCCCATTTGTACACCTTCTTTCATTCTGCTTATCCTAAATATGCACTCCTGACCACTTCCAAATTCATTACTTAAACCCTATGCCTTTCAAACTCTTACTTCCTTCCTCCTTCCTTTCTTCAATGCTGAAATCCAGAGAGAATAAATCCGTACTTATATCTTTTATGTGGCTGAGCATACTCCTCAGCCAGGACAGATATGAATTTAACCTAGGAAGCTTACCCATAATACTCCTGGATGTCTGAGTTTGAAAAAGATTCATTGCCCCTTGGGGAGAAATTATCCAAACTAATATCAATGAAGTGGATTTATCCTGTCCAGAGGAAATGCAAATGAAACTCGGTTGCATCAACTCTCTGAAACCGTACTTCTAAAGCAAATTAAGAAACCCATTTCAAGTTGTTTGAAAGGAATGTTGGCTGACACTTGCAAATGAGTCTTCTAAGAGAAGTAGCTCTGATTCTGCAGCTTATCATTTCAGATGGTTTTAGAGATGAATATTCAGATCTCACATCAATTTTTAATGTAATAGAATCCCAAATGCTTAAAAACTAGGCTCCACTTCATAGTCTGTCATCCTTTCTACCTTTTTTCAGGATACATTAATTTTTTAATAAGTTCTTTTAGCTCCTAAGATGCATTTTTAACCACTAAAGTGCAAAAACAATGCACAAAGTCCCTAACTGAATTGATATCTTATATAAAGAATCCTTGTTAATTATAAAATTGTGAACATAATAAAAATACAGAAGTAATAAAAATTTCTAAATTTCTAACATTCAGAAAAAACTTTAAAAGTTAAATAACAAACAGTAAATTTCTAACATTGAAAGTCCTTTAAAAAAGTCAAATCATTTCCTTAAGCTCTCAGATAAGTATATTTAATATTCTGTACCAACCACCTTATTTTCAAAATTATCCTGAATATTAATGGCAAATGTTAAATTACCAAATATTCCCTAATATTGATACATATTCTCTGAAGACATAGTTCAGCAATTTCAGTGTATATATGGTGAAATAAAAGAATTAGTAATACTGTGCTTTCAAGAAAGAACAACAAAATCTTCATTCCTTTCAGCACAATTGGCTCAGAGCAATGAAACAGAAATACTTATTTTTAAAACATATTTTATATCCACATTTAAATGCCTAATTAATCCTAATAATTAAATGTAACCACTAACCACTTTCTTTTCAAGATCTCTTTTTTATTTCCATAAACTCTGGAATTTAATGGAAATCATTGTGTCATTACGGCCAGGGTAATAAATGCCTATTGGTCAATAAGCTCTGAACCTTAACAGGCAGTTAACTAATTCAGCTGGAAATAAGACCAATAGTTCTAATGGCCTCTAATTTCACTGCAAGAGTCCACCCTTATGAACTATAGATGGTTTTCATGAGCTCTTCCTACAGCAGAGAACAGCAATTTAAATGTAAAAAACACGCATTTGAAATTCAAGTGCTTACACTGGTTTCATTTGCCAGGGAGACCACAGATCAGAAGAGGTCCTTCCTGGAGAAGTATTTAAGTGCAATAAGCAGGGTCAAATGCAAACAAAAATAAAATGATTTTAAATTACAAGAGGCAATGTAGTCTTTTTGAAATCATTCAGATTTTCTTTTGCTTATTTCAAACAATCAAAATAAACTTTTTAAAAACTGGACAAATGTCACCACTTTAAATATACATTGTAATAAAAACAAAAAGGGAGGCTTAGAAACTTGAACTCTTTCTGCCATCTCACTCATCCTCTCCTGAGAATGAAGGCCTCTTGCTTTCAACATAAATAGATATAACTTACTATACAGATATCAGTATATTTGAAATCAAAATAGTCTGGAGACATCAATATCCACTCAAAATCTGATCCTTTCAGCTGTAGGGATAACATTAGAACAGCAGAGAGAGAATTTCAAGTGAAGAGATAAGAATATCCCTTTGCCTTATGATGCCAGGGGGTGATTTCTACATAAAAATGAAATAGGTTATGTTCATTGTTCTCCCAACATTCAATTCTGACCTGATCATTTTGTGTCTCTAATCACACGTCTGTAGCAGCTACACCTATTTCCAGTAATGTCTCTTAAATTACACATTTGGGCTCCTCATTCCAAATGACATTTAATTTAAAAAGCATTTTGCATGCCAAATTTAAACACTTTTATACTTATTTATCACTTACTTTGTTAATTGTGGTGAAAGCAGTTGAATCAAATTCTGGTGACAGAATTTTGTACCAAACTTTTTAAAAACCTAAGGAAAATGAGTCGCTATATTTTCTAACTTCTAGTTCTCTCATAATCACATTTCCTGCAAAACATTTAGACTAATATTCCTGATGGCAGTGGCCAGGGAATAAGGGACAAACCTTGGGCTGGTTGTAGTCTTGTTACTGACCAGTTATGTGAACCTCAATTACTTTCCTTCTTCTCTGGGCCTCAGTTCCACCATTTCTAAAGTAAGAGGCTGGTTTACGTGACCTCTTAAGGTTCTTTACAACTATAACATTCTAAAATTCTACTCTATGAAATGTGATCTTCTATGCTTTTATTTATTTATAAAGTGACTAACTGCTGAGGCATCCCAAACTTCTTAATGCCTCTAAATTCACTATCATTTTGAGCCTTATGATTACCACACTTGGTTTCATTTCAATGAACTCCTCTCCTTTTCGAACATTTTTTTTTTACTAAAAAAGGAAAGGAAAGGAAAGCAAAGGAAAAGGAAAAGAAAGGAAAAAGAAAGAAAGAGAAAGAAAGAAAAGAAAGAAAGAAAGAGAAAGAAAGAAAACCTAACATGAAGTCTTAGATAAGAAATCTGCCACCACCATCCCAAAGCAGGGCAAGCTTTTCATTATAACAAAAACATGTGCGATTGGCAAGAAGGGTGTGAGCCAGTCTATTTTTCTCCATGTGTTAATGAACCACCTATTGCCAAATGGAACCCTTTCCTTAATTCCAGACCAGCAAACACCATTTTCTGATGATGTAAAATGACAAAGTACTAATTAGAAGGAACCTAATCTGAGTCACAATTCTCATTAATTAGAAGTTACTACGGTAATTATTAATAAGTCACATTATCATTAGACCAAAGAAAATGTCAAAATTGATTTATGCACACAGGAGCCTCTAATAATAAACAGGGTCTCCAATTAAGGTCCTTTATAAAATGACCAAAGTAGAGAAAATAACATTTTACGGGTTTAATAAATGCTCTAAATAGATAACATTTCTTATTGCTCAGATGCCTTTTTTTCAGCATTAAGTATACCCTGAAATATTGAATTAAATTAGATGGCTAGGAAGAGAAAATATTTTATTTTAAATTCTCCGAAGAGTACCAACATGCAGCATCTTTGAGAAGGCTAAAACAATCACAAAGATGACTAATGCCCTGAGGATCCTAAGATGCATCTATCTCCAAGGTCAAAAGTCCTGCCTTTGTTCCAAGTTCAAGTGGCTAATTAAGATGAATTGAAGATAAATGCAAACAGGAATTGTGTGCTGTTAGAGGCCAATATATCTCAAAAACAGAGGAAGAAAAAACTGCTCAATTATTAATAATTGCAAAGCTATAATAACATGGGTAAATTTCTTGTTTCTTTTGGAATCTGTCAAATCTGTCAGCCTTCCTGATTCTTTTCTTACAGGTTTTTGCAATTTTGAATGAGCTCAGCTTATATCATAAGGACATGTAATGTTAGTAAATTTTGGTATGTATCTGTACTCTCAACATAGTTAAAAACTCTATAAGAAAAAGTGATATATCTTTGGTTTATAAAAGCTAAAACTTTTTTTGTGTGTTAAGTTTCCTAATTGCTGCATGTGGTCAGGGTTAGAAAACTATTTTCTCAGTGCATGATTAACAGTTATAATGGTAAAATAAAAGGTAATATTACTTAAAAATTATTTTACAGTTAAGTTTGAGAGTTGGACTCTTAAGTAGTTAATGCTAATACATTTGCTGCATTCATTAATCAAATAAAGACTCATATTTCTCAACTAAAAGACAGACTAAAGTTCAAATGTTTCCTCCAAAGAGATTTCAACTACATTTATTTTATTTTAGAGATTTACATTATTCTAACTAAAGAATGTATGTTCATTCTAGGAAAGTCAGGAAAAATCTAAAAGCAGAGCAAAAAATTAAACTCATCACCTAGAGACTATCACTTTAATTTTTGTTTATATGCTTCCAATATTTTCTATTCATACATACATGCATTATTTTACAAAATTGAAATTCCTCTAAACTTTGATTTTTGGCTTAAATTGGTTTAAAATAGTCATTTGGTTACATAATTCTCAGATAAAAGTGGAGAAAGCAGAATGAAGTTAATTTACAAGTTACTTATGATTTTATATATGTACATATGTATGATACGTTCAAAAAGTGTGTGTAAAGTCCACATACATATGCATATATGAAAAATCATGCGTTAAGAGCTTATCTTTCATACAGATCCAGTAAAATTTACATTTTAAAGTCATACTGTAATTTTTTTTCTGGTCTGTCACCCAAAGTCAAAAATATCATAATTCTATCAAATAAGTGTATCCATATAGTATATCTAAGTTGTAAGCTGATCACATTATAACTACACAATGGAGACTAACCAAGTAAGAGAAACTAGAATAGCATAAAGTATAAAACATTTTTCAAATAAATGTAAGAAATTAACATAAGCACACTCAGACCTAGATTAAAATTTTTATTAGACCCACAAGCGGAAATTACAAACCTTTTTAATTTACATCAGTCTCTGCTATTGGAGAACCAGCTATTCTTACAAAAAAAAAATTTAAGCAAAAATAAATATTTTCACTATGACATCTTCTAGTTGGTGGCAAAAGGAAACACACACACATGGACATATAATACAAAAGTACGCCTTACGAATGATGCATACAAAATTTATGGATTTACCTAATAGTAAGAACTACCTCCAAAATGTATAATCTACAAAGTTGTTTAAATATTAACTAAAATAAAATAAAATACAATAGAGACTAGACAGAAAAACCTGGATGGGAAAATCAAATATATCTTTAAAATCTTCCAATACAAAGGGATAACAATGTCCTCTCTCTAATGCAAGAATTCCAAAGGATTACTTTTATGGAGCGCAGGTAAATCCTTTTTGTGAGATTTGTAGAATGTGGCACTGGAGATAATATACTTTAATTTGGAACATGTGCAAACATCTATAAACATCTACTGGAGCCTGCTCTGTCTGCACCAACATTTTCACTGACAATGCATTCTGCACACCAGATACAGCTGCTCTACAGCTTTCAAATGGTTGTATAAAACTAGCTTCTACCTATTTAAAAAATTACATGAATAATAAAACCTTGGATTAAAATCTGACATTTTAAATTTCCTTGAGGGCTGAGAGAAAGGACAAAGAAAAAGATTCTTTATTTCAATATTAAATATGTGCTATTGTTTATATCTGAAGATAACCACATATATGTATAAAGTCACTTTTACTCTTTAGCAGTACTATAAAATTCAACAGAAACAAACAGCATTTACTGTTTTTAAACGGCATCATTCTACTAGTCATTTGGCATCTGGCCTAGGCCTGTGAAAGAACGTGCTAACCACACATATATCAGTCCTGTGATCATTGGTCCTACAATCTAGTGTGGTATCTGCAACACAACTCAGAAATTAGGCTATATTCAAAACAAGTGCCTTCAAGCTGTGTCTTGAAGGAATGCCACTGACCAGAGAGGAATAATGAAACATATACTTCCTGAAACAACATTACCACGAATATAACAGCAAATTCAACCAGACTTCCTTTGAAATAATCTCCACTCAATAAACTTTCTTCAGCTTTCTTTCCTGATCCAAAGAATCTGACATTAAGATCTTTTCAAAATACACTTAAGAACTAAGACATGAGAAATACCTTGTTGTTAATATTGAACCATGACATCACTAGGAAAAACCAAGAATCTGAAAGCATTAAGAAAACTGTAGGAATGGATCTCAAACACACTAAAAGATCTGGAAAGTTTAAAGGAAATACAATTGAAAATAATAGATCTAACCTCTGATTAGTATTATTAGAGGCAAGAAGTACTACAACTAACAACCATACAGGTATTCCATGCCCAAAGTTATTTTATTATCCTAGTTCTATAAACTGAATGCAGTAAAATAGAGTCCCCCATTAGGATAGTGAAGTTTCCTGAAGGGATGAGAAAATAAGTCTCCATGACCTTAATTAGGAGGAGGAAGGGAGGGTTTTTCTCTCTTTTCATCTCCAAAGGAGCTCCTAAGGTTTTGTCGCCATGTGAAATCAAAGGCTGAATCATTCTCCATGAATAAGGAGTAGAAGAGGAAAGAGAAGCAAGGAGGGGACTAACATGACAGACCTGTAAATATTAGACATTTTACATAAATTAATGCTCTCAGCCACCCTCAAACATAAGAATCACAAATTCATTTTGTGCCAGTGAGGGAAATGAATCTCAGAAAGGTTGAGCACTTTGCTCCATGTCATACACACACACTCCTTAAGCAATTGAGTTGGGATTCAAACTCAGCTCTAACTTCAAAGCCCCCACTCTTTCCACTGTAGTATGCCGCCTCCCTGAACACAGTTTGGTCACGATACCTTTCTATACCAAAATAAATAACTTTAACCAGCTGGTCTTAATATCACAGGAACTGAAATTAAAAAGAAAAACCCACAACAGCCACAAATATTTGGAACCACAAAGGAATATGTCATACTACAGCCAATAAAGTTCTAGTTAACAGAACTTCCAAAGCTAGACCCCCGAAATAAAAACTCATAGGAAGGAGAAAAAAGTAACTACAGCCAAAATGCTAATAATCACCCCCTAAAAATACTTATACAGTACATGGGACTATTGAATCCTCAAGTCTGGAACATCTCCTTTTCAAGCCCTCCTGTTTTCTCATTTCCCTTAGCCCTAACTCTTGTCAGAGAGCTAAAGAGGCTGGGTAGCTGAGGTGCCTGCAATGACCTTTTATGGATGTGCCTGAGCTTGTTCACAGTGCCCAAGGCAATGCAACTTTGAGGGTTTGGCAAAGAAACTCATTTTCAGTTGTTTTTATTTTTAAGAGAAAACATCATCACAAAAACATTAATGCTCCGGTTACAAAAACAAGAAATATTTCTAATGAAGCTCAGTTGCTTTTTCAAAGACTTTTACTGCATAGAAATCAGAACTTAAAACCCAGAAAGACATATTGGTTTTGCCAAAACAACAAAGAATCATAAAACTACAGGGCTTGAAAGGATCTTAAACAGTTACCTACTCCATCCTCTTCATTTCAAACAAAATCGTATTAAAGTATTTAAAATAAATGGGAATTCATTCAATATTAAAACCCTCTCTCAGAAAAAAGTCAGCATTCACAGACAAGAATTTTTTTTTTTCTTTTGGAGACAGGATCTTGGTCTGTTACCTGGGCTAGAGTACAGTGGTGTCGTCATAGCTCACTGCAACCTCAAACCCCTGGGGCTCAAGCGATCCTCCTGTCTCAGCCTCCCCAGTAGGTAGGACTATAGGTGCATGCCACCATGCCCGGCTAATTTTTGTATTTTTTTGTAAAAGGAGTGTCTCACTATGTTGCTCAGGCTGATCTTGAACTCGTGGCCTCAGGTGATCCTCCCACCTCTGCTTCCCAAAGCGCTGGAATTATAGGAGTGAGCTCCCACACCCAGCCAAGAAATTATTTCTTATAACTAGCCTGAGTCACTCATTCTGCCTTACAGACTTATAAAGTTCTTATTCAATCTTCGGGGTAGGAATTGGTGGAGGCGGTGGTTTGTGTGGAAGAAAGGAAAACAAGTATTGTCAAATGTCAGGCACTATCCTGTATGCTTTTTCATATATGATATCATTTAATCTCTACCACCTATGAAACAGGTAGTATTAGCCCATTTTACTAAACAAAATTGGGGTTTAGAAGGGTAAATAAATTGCCCAAGGCCATAAGGTAGTAAAATCTGTGCATGAACTCAGGTCTAACTCCCCACATGTTGGTTCATAGTTCATCACTCTTTATACCAGATATCACCAAATTTGTCAAAACGGGCTACCAAAGTTTTGCATCACTTTCATTCTAGTGTGTCGGATTGGATTAGTGACCACAACTTGAATAACTGGGGACAAAGACATGTACTGGCCAACAGCTCTATTTGAAACACTGGGGCTACTTTATACTCATTGGAAACTTCTGAAAACTAGGAGGGAAGACACCAGCTGCAAACTCTCACCAGAACGTGAGAGCAGGAGATCCAAGAAAGCTGACAATGGGCCACAGAATATTCGGGAAAGTTACAAAAGCTATCACCTATTGGGGCAGGTGGCTGACAATAGCTCTTGCAAGTGACAAGGAGTGAGACTTGTGGACATAATCTTCTTGTGTATCCATGAAAACTGCCTAACAGCTGTCCCTGGTGTACACTTCATAGATTGCCAATCTCTGTCACACACAAGACTCTTTACATGTAGACAGTGTGGATGATTTAGAGGAAGAGAAGCAGAGAGAGGAAAGGATGAAATAAAGATGCCTGATCCATTGTTCTGGGAGACGGTTTGGGACATGGAGGAGATCAGTGGATAAGCTTACTGACTGCATGGCACAGTAGCAGAGAAAGCAACTTAAATCAAAGGAAAAAAAACAAACAAAAATAAAGCTGGGTGGGGTGACTCGCTCCTGTAGTCCCAGCTACTCAGAAGGCTGAGGTTTGAGACCAGCCTGGGCGACATGGCAAGACCTCATTTCTAAAAAGTATAAAATAAAATTAAAAAATAAAACCCAAAAAATTTAAGTCAAGGAACAAGCAAGCAAAAAACAAAACAAAAAATATTCAGTTAAGCAATCAGCGTAGAAACAAACTAAAGATTTTAAAGGAAAGGTTGTGTGTGTGTGTGTGTAGGAAAGAGACTTTATTCCAGTGAACATCTGCAAACTAGGAAAGCGCAGACGTCAGAGAAGGCGCATTCCAGAGAACAAGGGAACGGAGAGTTTGGGTTTTATAGCAAAAGTTCCCTCCCACCCAGGTTCCCAATCAGGTCTGTTTATGCAAATGAAGGATTCGAACTCACTTAGCTCCAACTGGTTGATACGGCTGACCCCTGATTGGTAGAGGCAGGCGAGCTCGGATTGGCGGGTTCAGGCGAGCTCTGAAAGTCCCAAAGTTGAACAGAGGTGTGGGTTGTCAGGAAACTCAGGGCACACACGTGACCTCTAGTCAGCAAATGGCTGCTTGTCTCTATTTTAAACCTAGGCCCAGTCAGCCACTCAGAATCCATCTTGAAGGACAGACTCTTTCAAGTTCACATTTGTTCACAACACTAAGAGACCACAGGAGATTCTGTTTTGCCTCTTTGGAGGTTTTGACTTTGCTCTTTTGCCTTTTTCTCCTCAGTACATGCTTCTGCATTTCCTTCTACTTAACTCTCTTTTCCACTTACAGTGCACTCTACTCCATTTCATATTTCATCCCTAGAATTTCACCACAGGTAGCTTGAGAAGCAACGATCTATATATTACTCAGTCACAACATAGATGCATAAAGCACCTGAAGCCCTGAGATCATCACGTTTACTCCTAACCCATTTGGGGCAGGTAAGGCCCACTGAGAAGGGCAGCAGAAAGAACAGCACCTATACTGTCTTACATGTATTGATGGAGGGACTTAAAGCAATGGGGACTTGGCATCTTCCTTCAGACCTACCAGATTGGTATCAACCAATCAAAACCAAAAGCAAACTTGCCACTTGAGTATGAAAAACTCAGGAAAGAGCCTAATACATGCCTTTCCACCAAGTCAGTCTAGAATCTGCACCTTGGTTTCAAACAGTTCACCGAGTGCTTGAGGCCTGTGATAGAAGATTTCTCCTAGGGTAAAATTTATAGAAGAAAACAGTCATTATTCTCTTAGAGACTAGGAGCATCTGCAGAACTCATGTGTGGTCTAAAAGTAAGAGATGCAGCCCCCGCCATCGCCCACATGCACAATGGCCTTCAAGTCCATTTACATGCCTCTCTCCCTTGAAAGGTAGAATGAAGCCAAAGGGCCAAGGGAAGAGCTGCTATTCAAGACTCACTGGGCTCCCAGAGGGTATGAGGTGTAGGCCTACCTAGAAGGCCTCTGGACATTAATGCTAGGGAACCTGGAAAGACCAGGGCGTATTCCAAGGTAAGCCCAGTGTGCTGAGGAACTGAAGCCAAGATAAAGCACACGGATTTCCTAAAGTCCTTGGAATTAGCTTCCACCTTAGAGGAGGCGATGCTGCCCTGCAGCTTAACTGAACTCAACCTACTTCCCCACGTCTGAACCGGAACAAGATGGACTTCCACGGGCTGGAGATATACCCAATTGTTTGGGGACTGACTTCCAAACGTGGAGCTTTCATTCATGACTGAACGCTACTTAAGAGTTACAGACTACTGCTAACCAATCGATGGCTTCTGATCCCATACTCCCTGCTCAAGTGAACACAGAGAAATGAAATGTCAGGCTCTTTAAACACACCAACTGGAAATCAAAGTGAAATGCTGAAGGAGGAGTGACAGGTCAGTGTTTCTCTCTAGTATAAATTCCCTGATGCTCACTCTTAAAAGAATCGTCTCAGTCCTTTCCTGTTTGACATTTCCTTCCTAGCTGAAGCTAAAGTGGGTCCTGTGCATAATCAGTGATGAACTAAATGCCCACAAGACCACCTCAAATGACACACACAGTGCCCTGACAAAAAACAAAATCAATAATCTGCTGCTCTATGTCACATGGAAATCCTGACTGCTGTCAGCAGACAGCAGGAGGAGGCTTGAGGGTTGAAGTAGAGACAATTAGAGCCTTTGAAAAAGCAGAGCAGAAAGTAATGAAACATCCCCAAGTTCATCAGTTACACACACACAACATACACACACACATACATACACACGCACGAAATGAAATGAAAAGGCCATGTAGCCAGAGGTCATATTTTCCAGCCTGCTAAATTAAAATGACTCAAAACCTCTGTAATTACATAGAAACAGATGAAATTGTTATCTTAACTAAATTGTAAAAGCACTTTAAATGTCATAAGTTTTGATGCAATTTAATATTTTAAATGGACATTGCTCAGTATAGTCACTGATTTTCTACCAAGCAGATGGGGACATAATCCATGTTCATTACCAAAACTGAACAAACGCCCATCCATCTGCCTGAGCAGTACTAAAGAATACTGTGGAGAAAGCAAAGAGCAAACCACTGCAGATTGGAGTTACAGAAAAGAGTACTGGAAAGGAGCCAACATGCTCGAGTTCCCATCTTAGCTCTGTAAAGTCTCAGCCTCGCTGGGCCTCAGTTTCCTCTTTTTCAAAATAGAAATAATCCCTGCCATAACAGTGTCACTAGTTACTATGAGGATAAAATGAGACCAAATAAGTTAAAATGTTTTGCAAACAGTTATATACAAATGTAAGCAATTACAATTATGTCATTACGTATTTGGGGCAAAATATGAAAACAAAACTTTTTTTACTGTTACCTAAAAAACATTTAAATTAACTTTATACTAGCAAATTGGCGCAAAAAAGTGAATGAATGACAGGACACCAGTGTATTATTATTAATCCCTCTGAGTGCCCAACACTTCTAAAAAATTAACCCAACATTCTGTTTCAATGAAAATGAGATAGTAACGTCATCTTCATGTACAAAATCAACATGCCTGTCCAGTGTGATCTAGAAGGTTGAAGGAGTAAACATATCTCTTTCCATATCTAACTCATTGGAAGAGAATTACATAGGCACTGGAGAGAAACAGGTCCATTATCTCTCACCTTTCTTTGTCCCTTTTTACACATAATGTATATAACATAGCAACTAAAGAAGGCTGTAAGAGCAGTACTGAAGTGGCAAGTTTAAATATTAACCACATTCCGTATAAAGTACACTTTTCTCCCAGCTATAATGACTTATTTTCTTATCATACATTCTGTGCATCTAGCACATTTACTAGCAATTTTAGGAACGGCATGTATTGTCTGTATGAATTAATGCTGAAGAAAATCTGGATCTCTATTCTTCTTAGTTTTTAGCTTTTTTTTTTAGGGACTAATAAGTTATTCATCAAAAAAAAGTAGTTTTTTCATGGTTTAAAGTGTTTCGCTCAAACTCTCAAAAAATTTGCTTTGGGTTCAATCACAGAAATGGAAAGTTTTAGCTTGATGGAATATTTTTTGAGGTCTGGATTAGGTTATACTAGAAGATATTTCACATTTTGAGCTGCACAGAACTATTGTGGATGAAACTATATTTCTGTAATCAGTTTCTTTTGTAATCATAGGCTCCACCAGACCACTAAAGGGGCTCATGGAGCATGTGTGCGTGCATGTGTGCACACACACGTGCCTGCGCGAGCGCACACACACACACACACACACACACACAAGCTTAAGAACCCCCGAGTTAGGGAAAATGCAATGCAACCAACCAGAAACAAAGAGGGCAGGAGTTAATACACCAATAGTAAAAAAAATAAAAATGATTGAAGATACATTTAGAAGACTCCCTTGTTTACTTTAGATCTTAAAGTGTCACCCTATTAACATATAGTAAACCTGGTTAATTTTTTATAGTAAATAAAGTTTGAGAATCACTGTTATAATCCTTAAGAAACACTTCTCCAGGGCTATCAGGAAAGGACTGGCAACACTGCACACAGACAGTGCATTTCCTGACAAACTGTGTTCTACAAACAAAAGAGCTTGCTCTCATAACAAACAGCTCTCAGTTTTATGTGTGTAGAGAAAAGGGTTTTTAGTCCACCCCCACAAAAAAATACTACCAAAACAAAAAAGATAAGATCATGTCTTAATACAGTCTTCCATCGTTTCAGCCGTGAGCTCACTTGATCTCAAGAATCCCATATATGCTTTGAGAGGTGAAAAGCCTTTGTGAATAATTGAAGACAAAATAATGAAACCCTAGAATGTCAGAGACATAATATAGTTTTGTAGAATTCATCACGGAGCTTTTAAATTCCCAAATACTACATGCTGAATAATTTATTCCTGTGTCAATATGGGGCCAGCAGATGTTCATTCAGAGCCAATATTAACCCTCCTCAAGCTGAAGAGCAGGAAAATAGCCTCTGCCTGAGCTGGAAGAAGGCACTTAGTTTAAGTGAGATTATCTTGGTGTTTATGAGAAAATTAAAGTAGCTTTGGAAGTCAAGAAAAAAACACACTACTTCGTCAGCAATCTTTTATCAAAGTCTGCTTTAAAGATAAGGAGGTGAATTTCATGAAAACACACAAATGGTTGAATCAGGAGGATCTGATAACACTGCTCTCTCCTTTCAGAAGGGTCCCTAGGGATTTTTTACTGATTCTGTCTAAGAATATCTTTTAGTGGCTTATTGATAGTTACCTCCCTCTTTGGATCACTGATTCCTGGTACAGTTTTGAATACCTTATTGTGTGTTATTTTCCAGATATTTTCCCTTCTATAACTTACCCTCTAATTCAGTTCATTTTAATTAATATAGGCTATATAGTTCCATTTATGAAGAAAATAAGGCAGAAGAAAACCACAAAATTAAGCAACAATAAAGCTTAAAGTTTCACCAATGGTCTATAAAACTTCAAAACTAAAAACAAATGTCTCAGATCACATTCATTTATTCCTTCATTTAACAGCTAGTTATTGAATACCAACTATGTACAAAGTACTATGCTAGGGCTGCAAAAAGAGGAGCTGCTTAATCAAAGACTCTAAAGACTTATTAAACAGGAACATATACATATATATGACCAGATAAGTGCAGAGGCTTACAGTCAATATGGTAAAAATGGTGTATCTGGTTACTATGGAAAGACCCACAGCTCCCAATCTAAAAAAAAAAGAATGGGTAGAATATATGAAAATAATTTTAGGCTACATGTCCAAGCCCGTATCCAAGGAAAGGAAATCCCCAAGTGCCAGAAACAATGAGAAATAAAAGTCAGAGAGGTTGGGCATAGTAGCTCCTGTCTATAGTTTCAGCTACTCTGGAGGCTGAGGCCAGAGGATTGCCTGAAGCCAGGAGTTCAAGGCTGCAGTGAGCTATGATTGTTGGCGTTATACTCCAGCCTGAGTGACAGAGCAAGACCCCTTCTGGGCTGGGGAAGGCAGGGAAGGAAAGGCAGAGAGGTAAGCAGGAGTTTGAAGCCAATAAAGCTCCCAGGAAGGGGAAGTACTACAATCAGTCACAGGCCTCAGCGACCGGGGAGAACCCACTGATAGCACCCTCAGCAAGAGGTGCCCAGGCTGCAGGCTTCATGCATGCTGCTTGGTGGACATGAGCTACCTAAATAAAATTTAAACCAAGAGTCACCAAGGTCTGCCCAGGAAATAGGGATTCTACGCACCATGCTGGTGATGTGGATAGGAGGATTTGTACCACAAGAGAAAGACATAATTCACCAGACTAAAGAAAACTTTAAAAGAACTATGTTCAAAATGTTGAAGGAGATAAAGAAAGGAAGAGAAGTAATAAGAAAAAAAAAAGGACAGCATCAAAAATGATCCGATTTCAAAAAGAATAAAATGGAAACTCAGGATTCCTAAATAATCTCAAAATAACATGCAGTTGAGGAAAATAATAATTACTGCTAATATTTATTGAGTACATATACTGTGCTAGTCACCATTCGTATATAAACTTCATAAGAACGCTATGCTGTGTAAGAAAAGGAAGATCCACAGAGGTTAAAATCTACTTGCCCTTATTTAAACAAATATTATGCAGGAAAAGAGTTTTTTTTTTTTTTTTGAGACAGAGTCTCACTCTCTTGCCTGGGGCGAGTGCCGTGGCGTCAGCCTAGCTCACAGCAACCTCAAACTCCTGGGCTTGAGCAATCCTACTGTCTCAGCCTCCCGAGTAGCTGGGACTACAGGCATGCGCCACCATGCCCAGCTAATTTTTTCTATATATGTATTTTCAGTTGTCCATATAATTTCTTTCTATTTTTTTTTTTTTAGTAGAGACGGGGTCTCGCTCTTGCTCAGGCCGGTCTCGAACTCCTGAGCTCAGAACGATCCGCCCGCCTCGGCCTCCCAGAGTGCTAGGATTACAGGCGTGAGCCACCGCGCCCGGCCAGGAAAAGAGTTTTTAAAAATAAGCTGGAGACATTTCTTTACAAAAACATTTCCCTCCTTTGGAAAAGGGATTATCACTGAAAGCTTTCTCTCAGTGTCAGTTCCACCTAGCATATTTTAAAAGTTTAAACTGATTTTGCACATAATTTTTGTGAGCATCTCTAGCACATCAAGAAAGGTACATCTACACAATACTTAATATTTTTTAAAAAAAAAAGAGGAATCTAATCATGTGCCAGACATCACATTAGGCATTTTCTGTATCTTACCTAATTTAATACTCTCAAAATTTTGTGAGGAAAGGATTATTATTCATTTGACAGATAAAGAACCAAAAATACAGTAATCCTAAATACTCCTATTCACTACTTGCAAATTCTGATGAATATTGTCTTCAAGTGGGAGGCAATTATTCCAATTCCCCAAGGAGTCAAAGAATAGTAGTCACTGCCAAAAGCTGTCCCAGATCCTGAAAGGAGCCAATATGACAGCTGCCCCCAGCATGCTGCATGGCTGAGTATTCAAAAGCCCAACAGATCTCACACCCAGACACATTGCGCAAGGGCAGAAGCTCACCCTGCTTTACTAGGGAGTCAAGAAGAATGGACTGTGTGGCCTTCTGCTCCAGCACCAGCCCACTGCAGGGAAAACACAGCCAAATATAGATGGCCCTGAGCCACATTAAAAGGGCTCACACTGCCCTCCCCCACTTAGGTATAAAGAATAAAATCTAAGGTGCCTTCTGTTGCTTTGGAAAATGAAAACTTTTGAACCTCAGTTCAAGAGTGAATGGCAAAAACTATATGACAGATTTTCAGTAAATATTTTAGAAATGATTATATTTAACTTTTCCTCTTCAACTAGCTTCATCTTATTAACATTCGAACATGTCAGTTCTCTTTAAAAAAGAAAAGGCAAACAAAGACCCCTTCTATCTCCCACTCCAGCTACCACTCTCTTCCCTACTCTTCAAGGTCAATCTTTTAAACAAGTTTGTTTCCATTACTGTCTGTACTTCTTGCCTTTCACTTACTCTTCCATACACTGGCTTCTCCTCTACTCTACCCCTACCAAATGCCCTGGTCAAGGTCATTATTACCTACTCATGGGGGCCTTGATGGGGCTCTGAGAAATTGCTAGGGCTCTTTTGGGGCAAGGCGGGTTATATAGTTTGTAGGGAAGCCACATAATTTGTGGAGGCTAGTACAAAATGAAAATGAGGAGCTTCTTGTTTTAAAAGCAGGAAAAAGAGATTTTTCTTTTTTTCCTGTGGTTTCTCTCTCAACAAGTTATGGCTTTTGAAAATTTTTTTTACTTAATATTGTGCTCCCTCAGGCATGAGGATGCTTGAGGCACTGTAGACTCTCACAGGCACCCAGAATACCACCCACGACTTGGTGTGCAAGGTGTACACCCAATCCACACTGCTTTTGTGTCCACACCCAATCCCTTGTAGGGGTGGAAGATGGCAGCAGTCGCTGGGTAGGAGCAGGGGGAACCTGTTGCAAGGAATAGGAAGCAGCAAAAAGCTGGATCATAGAGGGTTCGTGTCCCAGCACATACTCCCTTGTTCTATCTGACTTCCCTTAGAAAATACAAATTCAATGATATAATTATTCAGAATTTCAAGACGACCACACAGCATTAAATTCCAAGCACAGAACCCACTTCTGAGCATGAGACCCCATGCAACTGCACTGGTAGCATGCCCAGAAAGCTGGCCCTGGCCATGCTATATAATAATCATAGTAATGTCTGTATAAAACATCATAGTCCACAAAATGATTCCAGTTTCACTTTAGTTTCACAATAAACTTATAAATACATCTGAATAGGAATCTTCATTTTACAGATGAAAAAACTGACTCAGAAAAGTGAAATGCATTGCCCAAGCACGGTAGAGCAGGTGCTAAATCCATGCTTCCTGACTCCAAGTCTAGGCCTCTCCATTGTGACATACTTCCCAAGCGTAGATGGGAGGGGACTAGTACAGCAACCATTTGTCTCCATCAACTACCATTTAGTCATTAGGTGTAAATTACTTTTATCAATTTTCTGTCAACTCCAGTCAGATTTTTAAAAACTCAGTTCATTTTTTTACATTCTAAAATTCAAACGCCTTATATAAACATGTAGTCTAAGAGAATAAAGAGAAAGAGTAACAGTTTTTTCCCAGTGTACCCCATTCCAATGTACACCTTGACCCACCAATCTGGACCCTTAATCACTAAGTCAGTTGTAAAGAATTCCAGAGCAAGCAGGTGAGACCATGCTACACTGGGATGCAACATGAGAGCTGATTCCTTGATTTAGTTGGTGGAACGTTCATCAAAATGCCAAATAGATAGTAAAAACAGGTAATATGGGAAAGAACTTGGCTAGGAGATACCAGAATCAAGGAGGGAGCTATCTTCTTCACACTGACTCTTTTTTACCCTCATTCCACATACTTTATATAATTCAGTCTTTCCAGATAGTGAAATTATTGCTAAACCTCCTCATGTTAACATAAACCATTAACACCTTATTTTGAGAATTAAATTCTAAATTCATTCCAGTTTCCTAATTCAGTTATTCAAAATTCTCCCTGCAAGCAAGAATAGAGCTTTTTTTGGTTGAACTAATATGCATTTGTTACAACCATTCCCAGTGTCGACCCTTCGCACTGGCTGATCACCCAGAAAACATCCAAGAAAAAGGAAGTGCAACTGAATGTTAGATCCAAATAGCGCAATCTCTCAGCTCACTAGAGCAGAATCTCTCCTAACACTCTGGTCACAGGCTATATTACTAGCTCTTTTTATCCATCTCGAGGTAGAAAAGCCGTAATTTAAACTGACAGCGTTACTTGTCACGAAGTCTGTGGGTTTACAATTTCTAAATGTCAGTCTGAACTTCTGACTAGTTCCTTAGAGCACTACTGTTTGTTTCTAAATGAGGCGACTTGTCAGCTCTGCATACATAAAAGCAGTTAATCAGCAATTTGCAGTGCAACACAAGAGGAATCAGCAGTATGGTAACAGTGGTCCCACAAAGCACCTCCAATTAGGAAAGGAAGCCTTGTCCTGAGCCAATAATATCCTCGTATATCACAAAATTCATTCTCCTACTCAGTACGTGAAACATTTCATGCCAAGACCTTATTATTTTGAAGTAACTGTCTGCATTCAGCCTGAGGTACTCGTGTGTCCCCTGGTCTTCAATGGAGGCGCCACAAGCAGTGAGTGACTGAGGACCGCTGTGATTTCTGACCCCCCTGGCTGTGGCTTCCATTCAGGTTCCTGCTCCTCCCTTTTCTAGGCAGCCTTCACAGCTCCTGTCTTCAGCTTTCTAAGTAAAATACAGATGGGATCTTATCTGTGAAGTACCCTGGTTCCTTTAACCTTCTAGAATATTACTGAACTATATAACAAAATCAACTCCTAAAACATCAATAATAATAATTCTAATAATCAGATTACTTCATTAATAAGAATAGTCCATTTCAAAGGTAAAAACAGTTTGGTGTAATTTTTAACTACTAATAGGCTTAAGTCTACAGACCGAATTCTAGAATATGGATTAGCACGACTAAAATTAAATAGCAATTAAAGGAAAGAATTCTAAAAAACTTTTTAAGAAAACCTCTTCTTCCATTATCCCTGGTGGCTATCTCAGGTGTCATATCAGAATCATTTCAGAAAAAAAAAAAAGGTTTCTTTGACTGTAATCATGTACCTCATCCATTTATACAACCTTTGTCTATGACAGCCTCTCAAATCAGATTTTAAATTGATCGAGCAAATTGGTTTAGTGATTGGGTCAAGGAAAAGAGCGGCCCAGCCCAATCCAATAATCCATTTAGCCAGAATCCAATAATCTATTAAAAATACTTCCTCCTATGAGACATATTTTACTAGAGTTAGAAAATAAGTGCTTCTGTATCTCCATCACAGTTTTTCTTAGTGCCTAAGATATTTGGGGAAAGGAAAAATCCTTTCTGAATCCAATGATAATCACTTGCTTGTCAAGTAACAAATTGTAAGTGTACGGGCAGATATTAAGAAATAGAACCTGGCTCAAGGTAAATCCAAGTGCCACCTGCCAACTGTCAAGTAGATGCACATTGGTAACAAGAGAAGCTCCAGACCCTTAGAGAGACCTATTATCAAAGTCAGGCTTAGATGTCTCTTCACAAAACCATTTGGCCCAGTGGTGTAAGAGTGGCTGGGTCAGGGCAGAGAGCTCCCGCAGACCCCATTCCAAGCAATATACATGGCATTACAGAGATAATATATACCTTGAGATCATCTACTTTAAACCCTCCTCTCTCTCTCCCTTGCTCCCTATTTACAGAAGAGGAAATCAAGGCCCAGAAATCATTTGTCCAAGATGACACGGAGCTAGAAGAATCAGGTCCGATTCTAAAATACCTGATTACTAATCCAAAAAATGTACCTCTCTCCTCTCCTTTCTTCCTCCTTCCCCCACTCCATCTTCTGTCACTCTTTTTTCTTCTTTTCCTCATTATCATCACGATTGTCATCTTTAAGCATCCAGTATCTTTCTTCAAACAAAACCTTAACCAGAAGCCCGATATATAAAACAGATTAAAAAGGGCCTGTTTAGATGCAAACAGAGAAGAGAGGCAGAGCATATGTGCTGGAATCCTGCCTCCTTAACTGAGCCTGCAGCCTCCTCTGGGATCCTGGGTAGAAAACTGTGAACAGGTACCTGAAATCAGGAGGCCTACTTCCTTGATAGCTTGAAATAAAGCTAGCTTCAAACACTGATTAGAATACTATTTTTACATAAAATGTTTTTAAAAACATTAATAAAATATATCTTGGGATGGCAGTTTCTTTTTAAAAAGTTTTTTGTTGTTGTTGTTAGATTTTCTTTGTTTTGAAACAAAGTCCAACATTCTCAACTGGGTACAAGGATACTCTTCTCACTAAGACATTGATATTAAATCCAAAACTCAGAAACATTGATTTTCGTTAAATATCATCAGTACACATGACCAATTACGGTATGCTAGATTTATTTAGCTGGTATTCAAAATCAGGAAACAAGGCTATGAAATGATTGATAGTACAAGCGTACCTCATTTTACTGTATTTTTCTTCATTGTGCTTCACAGATATTGCATTTTTTTTTACAAATTAAAGGTTTGTGATAACACTGCATCAAGCAAGTCTATTGGTGTCATTTTTCCAACAGCATGTGCTCACTTCATGTCTGTGTCACATTTTGGTAATTCTCCCAATATTTCAAACTTTTTCATTATTATTGTATCGTTGTTATTATGATTGTATCTGTTACAGTGAGCTGCGATTAGTGATCTTCAATGTTACTACTGTAATTGTTTTGGGGCATCACAAATTAAGCCCATAGAAGACAGCAAACTTAATAAATGTGTGTGTTCTGACTGTTCCACTGACTGGCTGTCCCCCTGTCTCTCTCTTTCCTCAGGTCTCCCTATTCTCTGAGGCAACAATACTGAAACTAGGCCAATCAATATCCCTACAATGGTCTCTAAGTGTTCAAGTGAAAGAAGAGGTGTACTTCTCTCACTTTAAACCTAAAGCTAGAAATGATTAAACTTAGTGAGGAAGTCAAGTCAAAAGCCAAGACAGGCTAAAAGCTAGGCCACTTGTACCAACAACCCAGCTATAATTGCAAACGACGAGCTCTTGAAGGAAATTAAAAGTACTACTCCAGTGAACACACAAATGATAAGAAAACCAAACAGCCTTACTGCTATGTGGAGAAAGGTTTAGTGGTCTAGATAGAAGATAAAACTAGCCACAATGTTCCCTTACGCCAAAGCCTAATCCAGAGAAGGGCCCTAACTCTCTCAATTCTGTGAAGGCTGAGAGAGGTAAGGAAGCTGCAGAAGAAAAGCTGGAAGCTAGTAGAGATTGGTTCATGAGGTTTAAGGGGAAAAAAAGCCAACTCCATAACATAAAAGTGCAAGGTGAAGCAGCAAGTGCTGATGTAGAAGCTACAGCAAATTATGCAAAACATCTAGCTAAGATAATTGATGAGTGTAGCTACATTAAAACAACAGATTTTCAATGTAAATGAAACAGTCTTCTATTGGAAAAGATGCCATCTAGGAATTTCATAGCTAGAGAGAAGTAGTCAACCTCTGGCTTCAAAGCTTGAAAGAACAGGCTGACTCTCTTGTTAGGGGCTTATGTAGCTGGTGACTTTAAGTCGAAGTCAATGCTCATTTACCACTCTGAAAGTCCTAGGTTCCTTAAGAACGCTGCTAAATCTACCCTGCCTATGCTCCATAAATGGAACAACAATGTCTAGAAGACAGCACATCTGTTTACAACATGGTTTACTGAATATTTTAAGCCCACTATTAAGACCTACTGCTCAGAAAAAAATATCTTTCAAAATGTAACTGCTCACTGACAATCCATCTAGTCACCCAAGAGCTCTGATGGAGATGTACAAGGAGATTAATGCTGTTTTCATGACTGCTAACACAACATCCATTCTGCAGTCCATGGGTCAAGGGGTACTTTCAAGTCTTATTATTTAAGAAATATATTTTGTAAGGCTATAGCTGCACAGAGAGTGATTCCTCTGATGGAGCTGAGCAAAGTAAATTAAAAACATCTGGAAAGGATTCACCATTCTAGATGCCATTAAGAGCATTTGTGATTCAAGGGAGGAGGTCAAAAGATCAATATTAACATAAGTTTGGAAGAAGTTAATTCCGACCCTAAATGACTTTAAAGGGTTCAAGACTTCAGTGGAGGAAGTAACTGCAGACATGGTGGAAACAGGAAGAGAACTAGAATGAGAAGTAGAGCCTGAAGATGTGGCTGAATTGCTCCAAGCTCATGATAAAACTTGAACAAATGAGGAGTTGCTTCTTATGAACAAGCAAAGAAAGTAGTTTCCTGTGATGCAATCTACTCCTGGTAAAGATGCTGTGAATATTGTTGAAATAACATGAAAGGATCTAGAATAGTATGACAACTTAGTTGATGATAAAGCAGCAGCATGGTTTGAGAATTTTGAAAGAGGTTATACCGTGGTAAAATGCTATCAAACAGCATCACATGCTTCAGAGAAATCTTTCATGAAACAAAGAGTCAATCTATATGGCAAACTTCACTGTCTTATTTTCAGAAATTGCCACAACCACCCCAACCTTCAGCAACCAGCATGCTGATCAGTCAGCAGCCATCAACATCAAGGCAAGACCCTCCACCAGTGAAAAGATTATGCCTCGCTGAAGGCTCACATGATTGTTAGCATTTTTTAATAGTAAACTTTTTAAATTAAGGTGTGTACATTGTTTTCTTAGACATAATACTATTGCACACTTAGTAGATTACAGTGTAGTATAAACATAACTTTTATATGTACTGGGAAATGAAAAAATTTGTGACTTGCTTTATTGCAATTATTCACTTTATTGCAGCAGTCTGGAATTAAACCCACAATATCTCCAAGGTATGCCTGTAATGAAACATAAGCATCATTACTAACAGCTTAGCTGCCAGCAAAAAGGCACATGAACCAGAAAACACAGAAGCAAGCTTCAGGAAATTATTTGTAACAGAAAACATACATGAGATTACCACATACAAACATAAGCCATCCATCTTATTCCCTTGGGTGACTCTTTTTTTTCATTAGTGCTAATGGGCTCAGGGCCTCTGTTTAGAGGCTGTTTCTGCAAATGCTCAAAGAACACAAATCTTGTTCTCTTTGGTGAAGCCCATTCTTGTAAACAAGAAAAGAATTAAATCTATGTGTTGATACTAACACATATACACATGCATATTTGTCTATGTATTACTTCTTTTAATTTGAATTTATTAGTCTATTAGAAATATTGCCAAACGTTATTAATGAGTGATACAATGTAGACATAGTACCAAAATTAGATTCCAAGCACATTTTGAATTAAATTCCTTTCATCGGGATTAGGAATAAAAAAGAAATTGTGTGTAAAAAGGCAGTAGCATTGAATGCCCTTTACCACAAGTGGCTTAAAAGTAGTAACACAAAATATGGTACATGCCAATCAAATATTTATTAAATACCTATCTGCACATGGCTGAGTGCTAAATACTATGTAAAACTGAACCCAAAATTGTGGCACAACCACCCCAACTTTCAGCAACCATTCTAGTGCCACAATTTGGTAGCTGTTACTTCAACAACTTCTTTCCTCTTCCTTTACATATATACATGTTGAAAATGCCATGCTATTTTCCTCTGTCATTTACTAACTGCATTTAACTGTGTAAAGAAACAATGCCAAATTTCAATCATGAATCACGTGAAGTTAATAAAGAAACCCATAGACAAATATGCAGTCCTGTTTAAGGTTTCCTATATAGCCCATATGACATTCTGCCCACAAAGGGATACCAAATCTAAACAGAATGTATTTTCTGATTTATCGACAAGCTTTTATCTTAAAATATTCACTTCTAATTTCCTCTTTCTTCTCTCAATCGCCCATTCTTTTAACATTTTCTTACTTATTGAGTTCTAGCTACAGGGATATGAAGATGAACTAGTCATAATCCCTGTCCCTGTCTTCTTAGATCACAGCTGTTAGGAAAGACAGATATGCAGATAATCACAATAAAAAGTAATAAGTACTTAAAAGAGGCCTGTCTATAGTGCCACAGTGGTGACACAAAGGAGGGAGCAATTAATTTAGGCAATGGGAGGTTTCTCAGAGGTGGCATTTGATGCTTCACTGAAGAAAAGATATCTCAGGCAGAGGGAAGAGCTTGTACAGAGGCATAGAGGCATGAAAGCCAGTGGCACAGGGAACAGACAGCTATCCCACAAAGTTTGAACAGGTGGAGATGGGAAAAGATCAGTTATGATAGGAGATGAATAAAGAGAGTTAAATTGGGGCCAGATTATTAAGGATCTTGTTTGTTACTCCAAAGAGTCTGGTCTTTGTCTGTTCTGTTCCCCTTTAGTTTTCATAGTGCTGAACAACACAAGAGAAAAGCAGAAGAACCCAAGAGAAAACCCATTGATTTTCGACAAGGGCATAAAAGCAATGCAATTGAGAAACAATAGCCTTTTCAACAAAGGGTGCTGAAACAACTGAATATCCATATGCCAAATAATGATAATGAAGAAGAGAAAGAGGTGGTGGTGGAGGAGGAGAAGAATATGGATCCATACCTCACACCAAATACAAAAATCAAATAAAAATCAACCATAGACCTAATATAAAACCTAAACTAAAAAGCTTCTAACAAAAAAAAAAAAAGGACAAAATCTTTGTGACTTTGAAGCCAGCAAACATTTCTTACATATGACACGAAAAGAATACTCTGTAAATCTTATTATTACAAAAATTAAAAAGTGCTGCCCCTTAAAAGACAATTAGGAGAATAAAAAGACAAGCCACAGACTGAAAGAAAATCTTTGCAAAGCATATAACCTGATAAAGGACTTACAGTTAGGTTATAAAGAGTTCTCAAAATTTAACAGTAAGAAAACAAACAGCCCAATGAAAAAAAATCAGTAAAAGATTTAGACACTTCACCAAATAAGATATATAGATGACAAAGATGCACACGAAAAGATGCTCAACATCATTAGTCATTAGAGAAATGCAAATTAAAACCATGACACACCACTACACACTTACTAAAATGACTAAAATTAAAAAGAATGACCACACATACCAAGTGTCAGCAAGAATATGCAGAAATTGGAACTCTCACAAATTGTGAGTGGAAATGTAAAATGATACAATCATTTTTTAGAAGAGTTTGGCAATCTCTTAAAAAGTTAAATGTATGCCTACCACATAATCCAGACATTCCATTCCTGGGTATTTATTCAAGAGAAAAGGAAATGTATATCCATATGAAGGCACACAAATGCTATAGTCTTATTTGTAATAACCAAAAACTGGAAAACAACACAAATGTCCATTAACAGGTGAATGGACAAGTACATTATGGTATGTCTATACAACAGAATACTGCTTGTCAATAAGAGGGAATGAATTATTGATACATACAACAACATGGATAAATCTCTAATTACGCTGGGTGACAGAAATCAGACACAAAAGAGTACATACTGTATGATTCCATTTATATAAAAATCTAGAAAATTCAAGCTAATCTATAATGACAGGAAGGAGACAAAGATTGTTGTCTGGGGAGGAAGCATTGCAAGGAAGGATAGGAGAGATAGGACGGACAGAGTATGAGGAGATTTTTAGGGGTGATGGTGATGTTCACTATCTTTATTGTGATGATGGTTGTATGGGTGTATATCTATGACAAAACTTATGAAATATGTGCAGTTTATTTTATGTCAATTATATCTCAATAAAGTTTTTAAAAACGTAAAAGGGTTTTAAGTGTTAACAATCTATTTAAGCGTTAACAATCATTTCCTTTCTACCCTTCATTTGTTTTTCTTTGCAAGAGAGCTTAATATGTAAGACACTACAACATAGACACTAGCCGAGGTTTCCATTTTCAGGTATTTTTCCATATTTATGATACGGTCACATATGATATAGTGAGTAAAGTAAACAAGAATGGAATATGCAACCAGTAGAGACCAAACTTTTCAGGTACCTACATAAGAAATCTGATACCTATAAAGTAGCTGCTTTTGCTTATTTTGTTTTCCTTTAAATTACCCAGATAACTTACTTTTTCCATGAATGCAAAAGCTTAATGATATACAGTAGCCTCATTTTTAAATTGTTTTGACAATATATAATGATGAAAGACTATAAAGAATATTTCCAGCCTGTCATGGTAACAAGATGCTGCAATATTCCTGTGAACTAGCATTTGAGAGTCTATACTATTAATATTAATACAACATGTAAATGCTGTGTCTGGTAAGACGAGTGTTTAAACTGATGGATAGAATAGTGGGTGGTGCTTAAAGAATGTGCAAAAAACATTTAAAAGAGAAGACTTAATTTTTTAACATGTATTTCAAGATTTTATAAAAATATACTGACAAAATAAATACCCTTCAATACTTCATTCTTATCTATGTGCTCTGAAAAAAATATACATTCTAAAAAAAGACAACTATTAAACAATATTAGAAGAGAAAGAGATCCACTGGTCTAGAATGAGGTCATGTCCTGACTAGGATACAAGCCCTTGAAGTTACTTTATCAAACGACAATGGCAAGCTGACACACTTTAGATCTGAATCAAGAGCTGAAAAGGGTCTCTGGCTTTTCAAAGAATTACTGCTTAAAGTATCCATCTACTTAAAGTATCTGTCCTAAACCATTCTTGCAGGAAAACCAAAACTGCATTTTTTCTTAAAAGTTTATATTTGAAAAGCTAATACTACAGTACTCTAGTATTATACTTTAAAGAATGTAATGATCAGGAATAACAAATGAACCAAGGTGAGTGGCAAAATCTCTCACATCTTGAACACAAAAAGGGCTACATTTAAAGGCAGACTAAATCACTTATTTGCTTGGCTGTGTACTAAAAAAATGTTGAGTTGGTTTGTTTTAACACAGAACTCTCTCATTGAGGGGATGGAGTCTCACAGCACAGTATGTGACTCTGATGGGTCACAAACAAAGCTGAGCTTTTAAACCTCTAGACAGGTAGTAGGTGATGGAGAGATCCAAGTTGTACCATGGAGGCACATTGACTATAGAATCTTTGAGAAACGTGATCCTCTGTATGAACAATTGTAACAAGTACTATAATTAGATTAGTAACACATCATTCACGGGAAAAGATCTGGTGCAAAAATAGAAAGATTCCTTTCTTCACACAGTCTATGTACTTCAGAGAATGGGTCATGTTTTAAAAATGAACTAGCAGGTTCTTCAAAGATTCATGCTTCATTTAAAATATCTTTCATCAGCTTTAAAAGAAATGTCAACACTACCAACTAGCTCATCTCCTTCTTTTGAATGTAATAAAGGTTTATAGAAGTAAATAAAATCTAGAGAACAAGCTGAATTTGGCTTTAGCATTTATATAGAACTCTCTCATTCATTCATTCATTTAATTATTGAAACAGAGTCTCATTCTGTCACCCCAGCTAGAGTGCAGTGGAGTCATCATAGCTCACTGCAGCCTCAAAATCTTGGGCTCAAGCGATCCTCCTGTCTTAGCCTCCCCAAGTAGCTGGAACTACAGGCGCCCACCACCACACTTGGCTACTTTTTCTGTTTTTTGTAGAGACAGGGTCTCGCTCTTGCTCAGGCTGGTCTTGAACTCCTGAGCTCAAGTGATCCTCCTGCCTGGGTCTTCCAGAGTGCTAGGATTACAGATGTGAGCCACTGCACCTGGCAGAACTCTCTCTTTTTAAAGGATTCACATGGCACAGTGAAAATCATTATCTGTGAAAAGCTTAAGGGATAAATGCTAAAAATATACACATAAGAATGACAGGAATATATAGTAGACATGAGATGAAATCATAGGTGTACTTCATTTTACATTAAGGCTGAATCCTATCTGTAAATCAAAATGTATCCTTTCTGTATTGATTACGTTGTTTGCTATTCTCACCCTCCATATCCGTATCCTGCCTTATTGGCTCCCTCTGTGCACCAGGAGACCAACCTCTATGGACAACTGGATTCTCTTGCCCCCTATCTTCAGGATGGGCTCAGCCAAAGGGGGCACTGGCAAGAGATCAGAAGGCGTCTTGGGACGCTTCAATAACACTATTTCCTCCTTTTCTCTTTCAAGCCTAGAGGAGGTGGTAACAGCTTCCCTTCCCAGTGAGCTAGTCCCAGATATCTTACCATCCTTTGTCAGTTTCCTTAACCCTGCTCAAACCTCTGTGAATAGCACCCTCATTATATTCTCTTCAGTTAAACTCTGATTTTCTACATATAGCATTTCTTTAAAATAAGATACACCTATTTTGAGGGATAAATGAACATTCTATATCTTGTCCAATTTCATACTCTCAATCTACTGGGACTCTCATTGTGATACCAATGACTGAACATATACCAAGCTGGTCTACGGCCATACCACCCTGAACATGCCCGATCTCGTCTGAACATATACCAAGCTGCATATATCACTACATTTATAATTATATATTTATCCAAAGGCTTCCTTGAAAAAAATTAAATCTTAGCTCACAAGATAAAGAATCACCTCTGGTTTCTTAATAACTAAATAACAGAAAACATATAATGTGTGGTATTTTAGGATGCTGAATCCAAGGAACATTCAAACTAGTACCAGTATATGAGTACTGCTCTAAAAAGCAGGAACCATTTAAACGAGAAAAACTATGGATACACAAGGAACTCATTTGTTCAAGGCCCTGCTCTTTCTACCCTGCGTCCTCATTTCTTCTCTACCAAAACCAAAAGAAAATACTATGGATATTTCCAGGATCCATGGTGTCTTGTCATACAGTTATTAATTGTACTTCTGTTCAGTGATAATAAATAAAGCACGAACAAGTATCCACAGCACTAAAAAGTAAAAGGCACTCATCTGGGCTTTTTAAGCTTCAGATTATCTATTGTTAGATACTACAACCAGATAGTGATAGCTCCAAAAATACAAACTGTGTCAGATACCAGCCCAAGCAAACTGATTGTGAAGAAAATTCTGTTATAATTAGATAATGTGTTCTAAGGTAAATAAAAATGATTTTTTTGTTTAGACTACCCTTCACCTCCATTAGTATAGATAATTGAGAGATGAATGCAATATACTGATTAATCCCCAAATTAAGCCCCAAACACTTCAAGTCTAGCCTCATTTTACAGAAAAAGAAATTTATATTTTGATGGGGAAATGATGCAATCAAGAATTTAAACAAAACAGCTGATATCTGAAATGCCCTTTACTTAATGATAAAAACATGGAATATCAAACTAAAAGGAGTCTTGGAAACCACCTAGTTAGACTCTTATTTTACACATGAAGAACTTAATGCCCAAGGTTTAAAGAATTGTTCAAAAAGCTAGTTGGTCTGAACCTTATTAGGACTAAATCTTGGGAGTATACAGAAGTATGGTTTCTTAAAGGATAGTGATTAAATCAAGGGGAGGGATTTAAGGCTACCAGATTCTGAATTACCATTATAGTGTTCGATAATGACCAAACCAGCCTGGAGGAGTTATGTGCCTTTCCAATACATTTTTCTATTGATACATAATATTTCTCATTATTTATGGGGTACATGTGATATTTTGTTACACGCATAGAATATGTAATGATCTAGATAGGGTATCTGAGGTATCTACCACCTTGAGTATTTATCATTTCTGTGTGTTGGGAACATTGCAAGGATTCTCTTCTAGCTACTTTGAAATATACAATATTGCTAACTATAGTTACCCTGTTTGAATGTTAGGATTTCCTAATACTTTTGAAGGAACCATGATTATCTTCAGAAGGATGTCTCAGTATCCAGAATCCCAATGGTGATTAAAAATTCAAACAACTGTAATTGGTTCTATGAACAAATTTCAATGACTCCTATATGTTTTTTTATAATCCTCTCCCTTACCTAACTACTTGACCTTTTTGAGGTGTTTCCCAGATACGGCAGCATTTCTGCAAGACAAAGGAGTTGAGATTCCAAAGGCCCCTGGGCAGACTTCCTGACCCAAGACTCACCACCCCTCACTAAAGAGCCCCAATGCACTTAGACCCTTGTTAATTTCAACACATCCTGCCAAAATGCACACAGGCCCTCTTTAAAAAGGCCCTACTCTCCATTAGTCAAGGAGATAGATTTGAGGCTAATTCCCCATTCTGTGACTGATGTCTTTCATGTTAAAATGTCCCTTCTTCCTTGGCAATCCTCACTGTCTGGATAATTGGCTATGTGTGCCATGAGTAACTGGACCTTGGCCGGACCCCTTCTGGACTCATTAACACAATCACCCCTCCCCACCTCCCTGGTATTGGTCCTTATCTCTGAAAACAGGGAGAAAGATGGCCTTGGCTTAGTTTCAAAATAGAAAATACACTATCAACATTATTAAGTACTGGTCAACATTCTTCATTGAGCGCCTCTGTGCCCTGCACTGTCCCAGGGTACAAGGTAGCAAATATTCAAAGTAACAATTCACCTAAATCACGTGACTGTGAGTGTAGGGTGTGTGTGTGTGAGAGAGAGAGAGAGAAAGAGAAAGAGAGAGAGAGAGAGAAAGGGGTGGGCTGAAAGAGGAGATAAACAGAGAAGCAGGTTGGCAGAGAAGGGGAAATCAGGAAGGAAGTACAGACAAGCAGAAAGAGAAAGGCAGAGGTACACAGAAAGAAAGACAGAAGCAGAAAGAGACAGATGGAGACACACATGGTTCAAGAAACAGAGGACACACATGGTTCAAGAAACAGAGGACACACATGGTTCAAGAAACAGAGAAAGGCAGAACTACAGAGAGTGGGGAGAGTAAGACAGTGAGACAATATTATAAACCCTTGCTGTTCAATGCTGTCCCTGGCCCAACAGCATTAGCACTGCAGGAGTTTGTTAGAAGGCAGAATCCTTGGCCCAAATCTAATGAATCAGAATCAACCTTTTTAAGAATATCCTTAGGTGATTCAGATGCACTTTAAAGTTGGAGAAGCACTGACACTACAGTTAAAGTCATTTTATAACCATCATTAAAGCCATGAAACTGACTCCTATATGAAAGTCAAGAGGTTCCAACACTTAGAAACCCAGGATGAACTTCAACCTCAGGCCAGGTAGCCTGCATGTCTGTACAGATTCAACTTAACCATTTATGCTATCAGGGTTGTTTTCACAGTGGGGTCACATATAAGTAGTTAATAATATAACCATTTGTTTCCTCAGAAATTTTCTTTTAAGAGTTCAGAAAACAGGAAACCCTCAAGACTGACAAATAATAGGTGTAATCAGGTAACTCTGAATTGATCATCCATAGTTGGAAAATTTCTGAGCAGCTGCTATACTAAAAACATCTAATCTCCCTTTTTTAAAAAAAGTTTAAGATGTAGCACCCATCCTATAATGACACATGTATTTCAGATACTCTGCATTTCAGATACAGAGTAAATATATAGTAATTTCACTACAGGATGTTTTTATTAAACAGCCAAGCACATAATTACAGGATTTTCAATGTAAAATTACTGCTGCTTTGAAATTGCAGCATTCACTCACCCACATGGCAATGTTTTTCTTTCCCTACAGTCCCAGCCATGTTCCATGAACTCTCCACCAGCTGCCACTTTCTCTCCCCACCTCTCTATTGTTCATAGTATGTCCTATTTATCATTTTTTAAAAATTGGAAGAAAAGAAGTATAAGACACTCATGTCTTTTTTTTCTCCAAAATTCTGTTCTTTGTTCTACTCACTGGGTAACAGTAACTGCTCCTAACTGAAGAGCCAGACCAGGGACTCCTGGATGCTAATGGTCAGAGTTTCCTTTCCTTTCCCCTCATTCAATCTCACTGGCCCCTCACCCCTGCCAACATGGCCCAGCTAGCAAACATCTAAAGGGGGAAAAAAGCAGGAAGATTTGTGCTGTGAGGGAACAAACATTGAAGTCAGGAGAATGGGACTGTAAACCATGCACTGACTAACCAAATGCCCTTGAAGAAAATCATTTCCAAGCCCAGGAATGCCTCCATCTATAAAATTTGGGCTAGTTAAATCCCTTCCACAACAATCTATGTTTCTAGCTGAAGCTTCCGTTTAGTCATACCCTTCTTTTCTTCTGATATATAGCAAAGGACTAAGAAGCAAAAAATGCCAAAACAGCAGAGTGGTATATAGCACAAAGAGCAAGGAAAAAAAGGAGTGAGAGAACATTACACATTGGTGACCCTGTACCTAAAGATAACTTTATACTTTGGAAGTACCTTCACATTATTTACTGAATCCTTTCATTTTTCAAATAACAAATACTTCTCAAGCATCTACTATATGCCAGGTACTATACCAGATGTTCGAGATATAGAAGAGATCAAAATATAAGGCAAGTTTTATTCCGATTTTACAAAATTAAAAAAAAAAAACCTTGGAGTGTGACTTTCATCTTTTCTCCTTCAGAAACTTCATGAGGCCCTTCATATGATACATAAAGGTTTAATTTCTTATACTCATCCAATGTCTTATAAGAGATGAGCGAATCAAGGGGATCTCAAATGCACTGGGCTGCTCTGCTCATACATTATCACTTACCATCCTAGGGTATTATGGAGCTATTCACAGAATTCTTCGCTTGGAGAAGAGAGAGTGAAGAACATCAGAGTCTACAGATTCCAAGCACATCTTCAAAAATATCACTGTTCAACATCTATACTCACTAGATATTTTAATTATGACAGCAAGTACCACTGAATGTAGATTTGTCATTTAGAGTAATGGGTTTTGCAAACAAGCTTGTTTTATAGGTAATTATGAAGAATATAACCAGTAGGCTAAGGAAATAAATAATAATAATACCAAATAACTATATTAAGTTTATAGAGGGATTTGACCAAAACTAGCTTCTGAAAATGACAGAATCTTCTGCTCAAATCCATAAACAGTATAGACTAAAAAAGCAAAAACTGGTCAAAATAGTCTTCTTAAAAGAATACCACTGTTCTAACACAAGGAAAGTAAAGAAAAATTATAATTAAGCAATTACCATGAATACACCATGATAATTAACTATAATTAACTGCCCCAAAGAAAATTATCTCCCTGTAAGGATACTACAGCATAGGCAAAAACCATGGAATAAAAAGTTAAGGTGCTTGTTTTTTCTGAAAGCAAACATGGAGGAACACTGCCATTTTTCACAATAAGGGCGATTTTTCAAAAGAAACAATTGGAAATGTCCATCATTTGAAACATCTTCCTTCCCTTCTTTGCTTTAAATTCCATGTAAGTTATTTTTAGCTTATTGCTTTGATCAGATTTAGCTGTAAGTAATTATATTTAGTCGTAGACATTTGATCTATAAATGGAATCTACTAGAGGAATTACTATAACGTCCACGAAATTGGCAAGTAGCTGCTCCATTTGATGTGATTCTAGAAAAGCTTTACACTGAAAAGAGAATGCAGTAAATTCACCTATAGACAAAATATTTGTTTTGAATTAAAATCTCTAAATAGGATAGTTACGTTTCTACATTTTAAAGAAAAAAATTACCATTTAACAATATCTTAAACAAATATGTATTAATTATTCAATAATTGCCTTCAGTTTGGGAAGTAAAGAGTAACAAAAAATTATCTTTTTTCTTTCACAGATATCATGTAAATAATATCCATATATTGAATGCTGGCCACTAAGAGAAATAAAAGGATAAGACTCCTTATGATTCTTGCCCTGAAAGAATACAAAATCCATTGCTGGTAAATAGTATGTAAATCTAGACACAAGTAAAATGCTTCACTAGAAAGCAACATGGACAGTGTTAAAGAACACTTAAACTAGTTGTACCTCTGTCATTTATTAGTTGTTCAGCCTTAAATTCATTGCTTCTCTTCTCTGAGTCTCAGTTTTCTCAATGGGAAAACAGACACAGAGATTCAGACATCAAATAAGGTAATATCTGTAAATACATTCTGTAAACTGTAGAGTGATATATAAATACTATTAAGTAAGTAAGTTACACATTAAAAAGAAAAAGGCCAGGCTTGGTGGCTCACGCCTGTAATCCTAGCACTCTGGGAGGCCGAGGCGGGAGGATTGTTTGAGCTCAGGAGTTCGAAACCAGCCTGAGCAAGAGCGAGACCCTGTCTCTACTAAAAAATAGAAAGAAATTAATCGGACAACTAAAAATATACAGAAAAAATTAGTCGGGCATGGTGGCGCATGCCTGTAGTCCCAGCTACTTGGGAGGCTGAGGCAGAAGGATCGCTTGAGCCCAGGAGTTTGAGGTTGCTGTGAGCTAAGCTGATGCCACGGCACTCTAGCCCGGGCAAAAGAGTGAGATTCTGTCTCAAAAAAAAAAAAAAAAGAAAGAAAATGTCACAAAAATGAAAGCAGGCCCTAGGAAGTTGGAGTTAGGGTCATTTCAGTTTTAGATCTCTGGTGTGAACTTTAATACTAGAAAAGCTAATAATAGCTACCATTTATTAAGCCCAAACTCTGTGACAGGCACTGTGCTAAAGGGCTTTATGTACATTAATTTATTTAATTCTCCCAACAACCCTCTGAAGTATGTGGTGTTGCCTCAATTATAAAACTAAAGATTAGGCAGGCAGAATAACTTTGCTGCAGATAATAAAAGGGAAAGCAAGGACTTCAAGCCAGGTTTGACTCTTCAGACTGTGCTCCTAATTGCTATATTATTCTGACTTACAACAACAAATGGCTTCAGAGAAAGTTACTACCTTCTACATGATTTAGAGTATTAAAAATGACATTTTAGCCCTGGTAAAAAGAAATAAATAGGAGAGAGGGGAGGAAAGCAGGGAAGGGTGAAAAACACTTCCACTAATAGCTGTTGCTTTTTATACCACTGTTATGGTTAATATTAGGTGTCGACTTGACAGGATTAAGGAAAACCTAGAGAACTAAGGTAAAGCATTATTTCTGGGTGCATCTATAAGAGTGTCTCCAAAGAAGGCTGGCATGTGAGTTGGTGGACTGATTGGGTAAGATCTGCCCTCAATGCGGGTGGGCACCATCCAGTTGGCTAGAGGCCTCAATAGAACAAAAAAGGAGAGAAAGAGGATTTCTTCTCTTTCTCTCCAGGAGATGGGACACTCTCCTCCTCCTGTCCTTGGATATCAGAACTCCAGGCTCTCCAGACTTGGGACTCCAGGATTTACACTGGTGGCCCCCAGGTTCTCGGGCCTTTGGTCTTGGACTGAGAATTACACCATTGGCTTCCCTGGTTCTGGAACTTTAGAACTTGGACTGAGCCACACTACCAGCATCCTACCCAGGGTCTCCAGCTTGCAGATGGCTTATCATGGGACTTTTCTGTCTCCATAAATACGTGCACCAATTCCCCTAATAAATACCCTCTTATCCATCTCTCTCTCCCCCCTCTCCTATTGGTTTTGTCTCTCTGGAGAACACCCTAATACAAATCAGAGAAAATGAGTCAGAATAAAATGAATTGGCTCACGATACTAGTTTTCCAGGCTCGTATAAGCCATGCTCTCCTCTTTTTTGTGCCAATGATAACAGCGACTAACATTTACTGAGCATTTACTATGTGCCAAGAAATATACTAAGTGTTTTATATGTACTGTCTTATTCAATCTTTGTAAACCCATAGTATTATCTTCATTTTATAAATGAGTAAACTAGAACATAAGGAGATTTAAATAACTTGCTCAAATTCTGCTTCTGGCCAAGATGGAGTAACAGGGACAAGATTTATCTACCTAATCATTTAAATACCTAAAAAACTCAGGAAAAAATACATAATAAATAACAGTTTTCAGACATTGGACAATAGGCAGGATAAGACAATAATCCCTGACAGAGGAGAAAGAAAGAGGTAAACCCTGTAATTACCCAAGCTCTCTGCCTGGAGAGTTTTTAGGCTCCAGCTCTGGGAGAGAGAATGGAAGAAGAGCCCAGTGGTCTTCCTTAGTTGAGAAGACAAAGCAGAGAGCTCAGAGAGGCCAAAGTGGCTAGAGTTTACAAGGCAAAATATTAGAAAGGAGAGAGCTACACTGAGATAAAACTGACAGCTGAGAACTAATCAAAATATCCATGTGAGAAAACTACCCAAGATTCAGGAAAGAACCACCAAAAAGAAGCAGGAAGAATACTCTTCAGAGCTTACACAGGACCTGGACTAGTCCTCCCACAAGCCAGAGGAAAAACCTTGCAATACATGGGATCTCAAATATTCTAAAGAGCACTGCCTCACTGTAGGGCAAAATTAGCCTAGAGTAAATGCTGGTCCCATCTAACAGACATTTAAAGCAAGTGTCAAAAGGATCAAGCCATTTGCAAGTAACTTAACAGCAACAAAGCTCCACAACAAAGTTAAAAATATTTAATAAATACAAGAATATGTGGTATCTAACAAAGCAAAGCTCACAATGTCTGACATCTAGTCATAAATTATCAGGCATGCAAATAAGCAGAAAAATACAACCCATAATGAGGAGAAGAATAAACCAATACAAAACAAACTAGAAATGACATAGATTAGTAGACAAGGACATTGTCTCCTAAAAAGTTATTGTAACAATATTCTATATGTTCAAGAATCTAGAAGAAAACATGAGCACATTAAGGAGAAACTGGGAGATATTTTTTTAAAAGACACAAATCAAAGTTCTAGAGATAAAAATACAATGTCTCACATAAAAAATGCAGAGGATAGGATTAACAGCAAATTAGAAAGGGAAGATTAGTAAAACTGAAGCTATAACAATTGAAACAATTGAAAATGAAACACAGGACAGTGATTCAACAGAGATTCAGTGAGCTGTGAACGAACTTCAAGTAGCCTAACATACATGTAACCAAAGAGAGAAAAGAAGGGGCAGAAAAACATATTTGAGAAAATAAGAACTGAAAAATGTTTCCACGTTTAATAAAAACTGTTTTTTAAATTAAAAAATATTTAAAACTACACCAACGCACACATTATGATCACTTTTCTTAAACACATTAATAAAGAAAAAAATCCTAGAAGCAGCCAGAAAAAATACAGATTTTACATAGAGAGAAATGAAACTGTGAATGACATAGCAGACTTCTCGCTAGAAACAATTCAAGAGAGATAAGTGAAGGAACATCTTAAATTTCTGAAAGAAATCTCTAGACCCAGTAAAAATATCTTTCAAACATCAAAGCAAAAAAAATATTTTCAGACATATAGAAGCTAAGATAGAAACAGTATGATGGTTTCTCAAAAATTAAACACAGAATCATCATATGACTCAGCAATTCCACTTTTGAGTATACACTCAAAAGAACTGAAAGCAGGGACTCAGATATATATTTGAACACCCATGTTTATAGCAGCATAATTCACGGTAACCAAAAGGTGGAAGTAACCCAAGTTTCTGTTGATGAACAGATTAACAAAATGTGGTATATGCATAAAACAGAATATCATTCAGCCTTACAAAGGAAAATATAACAGAAGCTACAACATGGATTAAACTTGAGGACATTATTCTAAGTGAAATAAGCCAGTCACAAAAATGACAAATATTATATGATACCGTTTATATGAGGTAGCTAAAGTAGTCAAATTCATGGAACAGAAAGTAGAATGGTAGTTGCCAGGAGTTGAGGGTAGCACGGAATGGGGAGTAGTTGTTTCATGGGTACCAAGCTTCAGTTTTGCAAGATAAAAAGTTCCGGAGATCAGTTGCATAACAATGGGAATGCACTTAACATTACTGGACTATACAGTTAAAAGTGGTTAAGATGGTAAATTTTACATTATGTATATTTTACCATAATTAAAAATAAATACAATAAAATAAAAAGATTTTTTTTAAGCTGCAAGATTTCAGCAGAACACCTTCACTACAAGAAATGTAAAGGAAAGACGGACAAAGACAAGGAAAGTCACATAGAGGTGACTTAAGGAGACAATTAAATGTAATGTGGGATCTTAGTTTGTATTCTAGAACAGAACAAGGACAGTAGTGGGAAAACTGGTGAAATGTGCATGGGCTGTAATTTAGTTAACAATATTGTATCCCTGTTAATTATACTATGCTTATTCAAAATGTTAACATTAAATAAAGCTAGATGAAGGATATAGAGAAACACTCTGTTCTATTTTTGCAACGTTTCTGTAAGTTTAATATTATTTCAAAATAAAAAGTTTTTTTTAAAAAAAGAAGAAAGTATGGTTAGAATAGCACTTCTGACAAGAGTTGAAACCTCCACTACAAGATGAGCACATTTTAGGTCTAACTCATAGGAGAAAGAATCAATTTTGTTTTGTCTGTTTTAATTAAGAAGGAGTATTTGGGATAATAAGGTCAACAAACAATGCTGGAACAGCATAAAACTCACGGTCTACATATAACAAAATAAAAAATGCCTCCTTCCCGAAGCTGTGACACATGTGACAGTAAAACAAATCCCAAAACTAATCCAACAAATGTGGGGATTTAGGTACGTAGGAGATGTAGGAGAAATTAAGAATAAGAAATATGCTAATAAAGGACTGCTTTGTATAATTCTACATGCTGGGTACAAAATCCAGTGACTTATGATCAGCCCTTTCTGCTAAGGGGTAATAATTTTCTGGTTAAATTTCCATAAGAAAAAAAGCATGTTTTTCCTTTTATTGTTCTTGTCGATGAGATGCAAGTATTTGAGATGCACCTTTCTTACCTACTTCATTCTGGAGAGGCAATTTTATGGAATAGAAAAAGCATAAAACTGAGACTAATATTTATTGATCAGCTACTCTATGCCAGGTACTATGCTAAATATTTTATACATGGATTTCTCTGATAATCCATTTAATCCTCATGACAATCCTAAGAAGAATGTACTATTATCCCCATTTTTAAACACGAGTGCTCCAGTCTGGGATCTTCCTCTATGACATTGGAAAAGTTGACATGAATCACAACTTCTCTGGGATCCAGAAAATCAACACTTGTAAAATGTCATGTCTAGCATTTGTTTCACACCTGCCTTACCCATATGACCTCCCACAGAATAGGACAGTATTCACCTCAGTATTAGACATATACATGCACTAGATTTACAGTTCAAAGAGAGAATGGTAGGCAAGAAGGCTGAACTAGAAAAACAAAGCACTAAAGTTGCTTACAATACCATCACATCCTCAAAAAAAAAAAAAGTGTCAGGGGACCCAGAGGAAGGAAAAGACTAGAAATGAGGAATTTGGGGTCTGGTCCCAACTCTACTGATTGGCTTTGTGGCCTCAGGCAATTCACAAACCCCTCTCTATCCAAGATTCCCAACCAGTCCAGTAGAAATGATAATATCTGCCCTTCTTGATTCAGCAGATTTTTGTGTGAGGAATGAATGAGACTACTTTAGAGGTTTATTGCAAACAAAAAGACATAAAATATGTAAAGCTCCTGGTATAAGATCAATGCCCAATAATATCAGTTCCCTCTCTTCCAACAAAAGAATTCAAGGATGAAGCTGCCTTATTAGTAGATGGTGCCTTCCTGTCTGCTGCATTTTAGTAACCTGGCATTTTCACTCTGATGATATTTTTTGTGGTATCCTACAAATGTTGGTATAGAGAATGATTCATCATGTAAACTAAAATCACTGCTTGCAAGTAAATGCAAACTGCAAATTACAGGGAAAAGAGAGGTTTAAAAATGTACTTAAAAATAATAAAAACTCATGTGAAGTCACTTAATCCAATATTTTATTGGAAATTGGACCAACTCCAATTCTCTTAAGGGTACCGCAGTTTGGTAACCAGATGTTAATACTGTTCTTCTGCCAAAGAAAATTGCAAGATTTAAGGGCTATTTTTTTCCTTAAAAAATTATGTTCTATTTATATATCTAAAACATGTATTTCTCTGATATCCTGGTAGATTGGGTTAAAAACTAACTTAACTGAAGTATCCCTTCAATCTCCACACTACTCTAAGACATACTTGAGGTGAACTGGCAGAAGGCACTAGAAGAGAAAATGCCTATTCTTCATAATTTAGCTAAAGGGTAAAATGGACAACAGTAGATAGCCAGCACAACATTCAGATTTATAGCTAAAAGACAAGCATTGTGGAATCAGCCAAAACCCAAAAAAACTTAATTGTTCCACTGTAACTAGCAACATGAGCCTCATTAAGGGACGGGAACAGTAGTCATGAAGAAATGTGACTATTGGTATGATCCAAGCTATCAAAAGAAATAAAGTAAACCATCATGCGAACCAACCAAATTTCAAAGTAAATTCTCTGCATTATTTCCCTCAAGTTACAAATAGGACTATACTAATCTACAGTACCACAGTAGCAATTATGACAACTATATCAGGGTATTTTATTACTCTCTATTAGACTTGGCAAGAGCTCTAAGCTGCTTTCTCCACATCATCACTTGAGTATTCCCTGAACCTCAAAGCTGTTTCTGACATAAATGAGGCACAGCAAATATGATATTCACCTTGTGCCACATTCAAAGTGTAGATAACATAGTAGATTTGATTCTTTGGCAGAATTATCTATGGACTTGACCTTTGGTAATTGTCCCTGAGTTCATTAGCTACCCAAACAATTAAATGATCAAATGAACAGGAGAGCTAGAATGCATGACATTAGACTAAATCTACCTCTCTGTACAAACACTTTCAACTTATACTCTTAATTATCAAAAGAAATGAGAGCTAGAAAGCATAATACTACACCAAATCAACATCCAAGTGGCTACAGCAAGTGGCTATATTAATATCAAATAAAGTAGGTTTCAAAACAAAGAGAATCAGAGATAAAGAAGGGAATTTTACAATTATAAAAGGGCATATTCATCAGAAAGACATATCGTTATAAATGTGTATGCAACCAATAATAGAACCTCAAAATGTACAAAACTATTCTTTTTGTTGTTCTTGTTTTTGTTTTTTGAGACAGGGTCTTACTCTGTTGCCCAGGCTAAAGTACAGCAGTGTCATCATAGCTCACAGCAACCTCGAACTCCCGGGCTCAAGCAATCCTCCTGCCTCAGCCTCCCAAGTAGCTGGAACTACAGGCGCATGCCACCACGCCCAGCTGATTTTTCTACTTATGTAGAGATGGGGTCGCACTATGTTGTTCAGGCTGGTCTTGAACTCCTGGCCTCAAATGATCATCCCACCTCGGCCTCCCAAAGTGCTGGGATTACAGGTGTGAGCCACCTTGTATGAAACTATTCTTACTGTCACTACTTGGTCTCCCATTTTCTTGAACCACTTTCACCAAAATTTCTCCAAGCAAGATCACAAATGACTCTGGTGTTGTTAAATCCAATGATCAGTTCTCAATCTCTTACTTGACCTACCATTTCCTCACCCTTGGAACATTTTCCTCTTTTGGCCTCAAGGGCTCCATCCTCCCTCCATTCTTCTAAAGTCTATCATCTTTCCAGACAAGAAGTGCATTATACAAAAGACTAGATGTAGAACCAGCAATTGTATTCATTCATTCATTCACTGGCCATTCTTTCTTGGTTTCCTTTCCTACTTCTTGACCCTATCTTTCTTTCTAAATATTGGAATACCCAAGAATTGGTTTTCGGACCCCTCCGCTGTTTATGACATCTGTTGTTTTACTTATGCATTTTCTTTGATGAAAATGACATTGTTGAGTTTGAAATACTTTCTTTTGCCTACAGTACTGATGTGTTAATCCCAAATTGTCCACAGCCCCTCACCATCTCCATTTATGATTACAATTTCAATTGGCCACAATTATAACCTACAACTCATAAATTTGTAACTCCACTGAATTCCAAATGTATACTCAATCTCTACTTGGATGTCTAACAGGCATCAAAAACTGAACTCTTAATTCCAACATCATTTCCCCAAAATCTTCTTTATCCATATTCTTCCCCTTCTCAATAAATGGCAATTTCAATCTATCAATTGTTCAGGCCAAATAACTTGGCTCCATTCTTTCTCTCATATCCCACGTCCAATCTTTCAGAAAATCCAGTTAGTCCTACTTTTCAAAAAAAAAAAAAAAATCCAGAACCCCATCACTTCCAAGCCATCATTTTCTCTTGCCTAGATTATAACAAGGGTCTCCCAATTCCTCATGGATCTCATGGGTCTGGCCCTGGAAACCCTATTGCCTATTCTCCACACAGCAGATAGGATGATCCTTTTAAGCATGAGTCTGATCATGTCACTACTTTGCTCAAAACCCTCTCATATTCTCCCATTAGGGTAAAATCTGAAGTCTTTACCATGGCCTTCAAACCCTACATGATCTGCCCTCCACTTACAACCTCTTTGCCCTCATCTTCTACCACTGTGCCCTTCATTCACTCTAGTCCAACCAACTGTTCTCCTTGCTATTATGTGGGCATGACAAGCATATTCCCTCCTGTGGGCTTTTACCCTTGATGGTCCCTCTGCCAGGACTACTCTTTCTCCAGAAACCACATGGTTTTTTTCCTTACTTCCTTCAGATCTCTGCTCATATGTCGCTTCTTAAGAAATACCTTTCTATTCTACCCAAGATAAAATTGCACCCCATCCTCTTCAGCATTCTTTACTTCTCCTCTTTATCAGTTTTATTTTTCTTCTGAGCATTTATCATCTTCCATACAATGTATTTATTGTCTCTCCTACACTAGAATACAGCTCCATGAAAGCAGGGACTTTGTTTTTGTTCAGTGCTGAATCTCTACTGCCTAAATCAGTTATCAGGTACGTGGCAGGTATACGTTAAATATCTAGTGACCAAATGAAGGTATTCTTCCAACTAACTGTGTATCTTCGACACCTCCTCTGCTTTGTCACCCACATCCCATTAGTCTCTAAGTTCTTTCAAGTCTACATCTGTAACGCTTTATATTTCTCCATTTTTATTATTATTTAACGATCAGCTCCTCATCATCTATCTTCCACAACAGACTTACCACTGCTCTTTCTGCATCCAACCTCTGTCTAATGTATTTCCCAAGTGGAAAGATGCCACTTTAAAGAGTAGACAGGTACAGACTTTCCTTGAGCAGTAGTTTACCAGCTGTGTGACCTTGAACAAATCATTTGAAATTTTCATGGCTTCAGTTTGCTTACTTGCAAATGAAGATAATAATATCTACTATTTTTAAAAACTAATAGTCTTTAATTTTTTAAAACAGTTTTAGGTTCACAGCAAGATTGAGCAGAAGGTACAGAGTTCCCACAAACTCCCTCCACACATATAATACTGACTTTACAGGATTATTATGAGGAATAAATAAAATAATAGAAGGCATATAATGTTAGTAGTAATGTACATAGTAGGCACTCACCCACTGTGAATTTTTTTTTTCCTTTCTAAACTCTTATCAGGTTATTTGCTACCTCAAAACTTTAACTGGCTTACCTCTACATATAGAATAAATCAAATTCTTCAACCTGGTATTCAGACTTTCACAATTTGGCTCCACCCTAGTTTTCCAACTTCATCTGTCACTAAACACTCCCGTCCGTTAGCCCTTATGCAATCTTTACTCCACCCACACCTCTACTCACTATTTCTGATCACATTCAGCATTTTCCTACTTCTTTTCTTTGCTCCACCTCTGCCAAAAATACTCTTTCCCTCCAGTATGTCTGCCAAAATCTTCCAAACTTTCTAAGTCCAGCTCAAGTCCCATTTTCTGTAAGAAGACTTCATGTTTTAGCAGTTGGCATTTATCTCTTTCTCCTACACTTTTATGTTACTTTGCTTATGCCTTTTTTCCTGCTCTCTCCTCACAGGCAGAGACCACATTTTATTCAGCAATTAGCACAGTGCTGTGCAATAGTTGGCATTCGGAAGAAGTTTGTTGCATATAATTTACTGACTATACAATCACAAGTTACTGTAAAATGGAAGAGAAAGCTAAAAATCCATCCCTATAATGTTTATCTTTGAAAGGGTACTGAGTTAGACATAGGTATTCTTTCTATGCTATGACTTCATAAGGTGTTACTCTATGAGCTTTTCAAAAAATGCATTGGAATGAAAGGGAGAAAGGAAGTATGAGGGAGAAAGAACACTAAATATCTAACAGCTAGAGAATCTTTACTTAAGAATTATATAACATCTCTGAAGCATTAAGTTAAATGTTGCTTTTATTTAGCTTTACCCAGAAAGGTAGAGGGTTAGAAAAGGAAACTAAACTCAATGACCCGCCTTGTCCTGACCTAAACTGTCCCTGCCCATCCCTTTCTGAAGAGTTCTTTCCCCATCTCTAAATTCTTTGAGCAATTCTATTTGCATTAATCATTTAATAATCATATAGTGCATTTTGTCATTTCTTGTAGTATTTCCTTGAGACAATTTTAAATCCGTCATCATTTAACTTTCTTTTTTTTTTGAAGACAGACTCTCACTCTGTTGCCTGGGCTAGAGTGCCGTGACATCAGCCTAGCTCACAGCAACCTCAAACTCCTGGGCTCAAGCGATCCTCCTGCCTCAGCCTCCTGAGTAGCTGGGACTACAGGCACACGCCACCATGCCTGGCTAATTTCTTTTCTATTTTTAGTAGAGACGGGGTCTCTCTCTTGTTTAGGTTGGTCTTGAACTCCTCTGACCTCAAGCGACCCTCCCCCCTTGGCCTCCCAGAGTGCTAGGATTACAGGCATAATCTACCACCCAGCCTCATTTAACTTTATTTCTTTTATTTTCTACTAGATGATCAATTCCATGCAGGCAGAGTCTTGTATTTTTACTGTCTGTTCGGCTACAACACATTTTCTACAGCACCACTTAAGTCATGTCAATGGAACACAGAAGTCATATTGGTTAATGTGTGATTTTTTTTCCTAGGCAAGAAGAGCTGGAATAGTAGAACAGAATTCAGGGGGGGGAAAAATGGCTTCAGCTGGGCTATTGCACATATATAGTAACCCTTCATTCTATTTAAGGAAAATACAAAGTGAATGCCTATATACAAGGCTAAGAGAGACTTAATTGCTGGTTCTCATCTTGGAACTAGTCTTATTTCCTTCTGTGCCTACCTTAATGGCAATCCCACTAGCTCAGGGGTCCACTTTCAAATGCACTATCTCACATTTCTGCAAGCCAGTATTTTTTACTCTATTCTTGGTGCATTTTTAATATCATCTATGGCAACTTCCACCATGTTGAGTTGTCTGCCTGGACCATCCAAGCTCTTGTCTTTTTTTTTTTTTGGTTCCATGAGTCAAAGTTGCATAGATTCAGAGTGGTCTGCACCCAACCCTATTTTTTTCCCATAAGCTCTGTTATTTTTAGTATATAGTTTTGTAGAATGTACACATATCATATCATAGTAAAATGCCTGATTATTCAAAGGTCACTAGCATAGTGCCTTGAATATAACACTTAAAGATTATTGTACTCAATTTTGAAAACAACTAAAAACATTTGATTTTGCCTCTGTTCCCATGATCTTAAATCTAAAGTCAATTTGTCATCCCCAAACTCTGGGATTCCTAAAAACCCTGAGCCCCACATAAGGAGTCCTTCCCTGGTAAGGTTTCCATTTATCGCACCAAAACCACTACTTAAACAGCTTCTGTTAATACTAGATCCAATTTACTGTTATAAAAAGATTTAATCTGCAACAATATCAGTATGACTCTCAAACCCCAATAAGCAATGTGACCTTTCTGCTTGATGATTTAAACTTCTGTCCAAAATGAATTGAAAAGCTGGGACAAACAGGGATAGTTTTCTATTCATTTTCACAGCTGCTTGGGCTACAGCCCACTCTCTATAATGAGGGTGGTCTCTTGCTTTGTTTTCACGAAACCTAGAGCATGTAGAACACACGGCATTTCAATAATGTATGAATTTCAGCCTTCAGGATATTATATTGTCCCCAGTTGCTTGATATTTTGCCTCTCTCCTCCTCAAAATAGAAACACACTGGAGCTGTAACACTAACTATGACTCCTATTTGAACCAGCTTAAAGGATTTACTTATTGTCAACAAGATGGAATAACTAATATACCATTTTAAGTGAAGGCCTCCACTTTGACTTTAATTTCAAGTTCCCAAGCAGGAACCTGAGTTTCAATTTAAAAACTTAGAGACTGGACGTACGTTGTACTGTATGCCCCATCAGGCCTGACAATGCTTCTTTAACCCAATTTAGAGATGTGCACGCCTATGTGCACATTTTCATGTACACAACAACAGGATTTGTTTTTAACACATACAAGCATCTGCCATATATAATTCTTTACAGAAAGAGAGAAAATTAATCTCCCTTCCTTCTCCTATCCCTACCAGGGAGGCGGATACAGTGCCAGAAAACATTTTCCTTTATAAAACAACAACAATTCCAATAGTCATTGTTACTGTGTATTTATATTAACCCTGTGTAAACGACTCCCATGTCCTTGTAGGGTTATTTCATCCCTGACATATGCTGCTCAACCAAATTATTTACATTACGAAATATATTCAAACAAAAGCAACGACATTTTTAAACATCACGCACCCAAGGCCTAATCACCATTTAAATATGAACCGTGGCTTATCTTTCATCAAAGTAAACAAAATCAGGAAAGGCATAGATAAATTTCATATAGAAGCCCTAAGAATGTGAAAAATATTCACAACTATGGCCAATGTAGACAAATTATAAAGTACCTTTGAGTTATGCTTTTAGTCCCCAAATTCTAGAATTCTAAACTATCAACCTGAAGGTACTTCAGAGTTCAGATATTCCAGCACTTCGTTTTCACATGAGAAAATGAAATCCCACAGTGAAGAAGTGACTGGTCTAAGGTCACAACTCTAGAATTCCAGGTCTGCTGATTCTTGAGTACCACAATGCCTCTTTGTACAGCTTTAAAAAAAAAAAAGATAGAAAACAGATTTTGATATAAATTTAAGTGCTAGTAAAATATCACTAATGAGAACTTTTTGCAGATTTTAGAAATGCATATTTATTTAACAACAGTATTTAATTTAGTTAACTCTCTATTTTCTTCTTATGGATTGTTCCATATTTTTAAGTCCAAGATGACATTCCCCTGTCACTCCAAAAACCTTTGGCAGCCTTTTACCTCTGTTGGAATGTGCCTGGAAAATATATGCTATGTTAAATATTTATTTAAGTAGAATCATTAGGGAGGCAAACTCACAGGGAAAACAACGAATTAATAGTAACACTTATTAAGTACTCATGCACCAGGCACTGTAATAAGTACTTTGCATTTATTACCTAATTTAACCCTTACTAACCCTAGGAGGTGGGCACTATTAACATCGCCATTTTTACAGATGAGAAAAATGATCTACAGATATCGACTATCTATAGCCAGAGTCAACTATCAACTAGTTAACTGGAAAGCAAGGATTCCATCCCAGGCATTATAACTCCAATAGCCCATGGTCTTAACCACTATCCTAAAGGACCTCTCATACATTCCAAAGAAAACAGACACTATTTTTCTTTCTTTCTTTTTATTTTTTAGGGACAGGACTTTGCTCTGTTGCCCAGGATGGAGTACAGTAACATGATCATAGCTCACTGCAGCCTCAAATTCCTGGACTCAAGAGATCCTCCTGCCTCAGCCTCCTGAGTAGCTGGGATTACAGGTTCATGCCACTGTGTGTGGCTAATTTTTTTCTTTAATATTTTGAAGAGATGGGGTCTCACTATGTTGTCCAGGCTGGTTTTGGCTCAAGTGATCCTCTTGCCTCAGCCTCCCAAAGAGCTGGGATTACAGGTGTGAGCTACCGCGCCCATCATGAAAATAGATATTATTTTTTGATTAGCTGAAGGTTGGAAGATTAACCAGACTACATTTTTTTGAAAGATAAAATTTTCAACTTCAAAGAAACCTCAGAAGTCGATAATCCTGCACTTTAAACACAAAGGAATTGATGCTCAGAGAGGTTAAATGATTTGTCCAAGGACATACAGCTGTTTGGTGGCAGAATCTATTTATCATTATAGTCCAATGTTCTTCTCATTATTCCACATTGCTCCCATCTGCTAATAGGCTAGAGAATATACTATTTAAAGTAGCAATTCTAGGTATTAGTCTAAAAGGAAAACCTGACTTTGGAGAAATAGAATTTCTAAACAGTGACACATCAAAGACAAAGTATATGTGTAATTTGGTGATTACATGTTCCATAAACAGGCAGAAGAGATTTCACCAGCTCAAAGAAAGCCAAAGCCAAAGATTACATTCTCCCTTAGAAAATAAGAGATATTTCATGGAAAGTCCCAAACTGACACCTGGCAGTAAAAGCAGTCAGTCCCCTGGCTATCTGTTCATTCTTGGCCACGTAGCTCAACTTGTAAAGGTTGTAATTCTGAGTTATCAGTTTGTGGATGCAAGTGTTAAGCAAAGCCTACAGCAGCAGCCCAGATCATTTCCTCCTCTCCCTCCTTTTTTTAAATGAAGCTGCAAATTCAGTGGAGTCTGGAGATTTAAATTCTAATCATTTTCCCTTTGCCCTTTAACACTGGTGCTCCCAAAGGGAACCTTTACTTCCAAGCATTACTATTCCAGGCCCCTGAATCAATAACCCACAGCTCTAAAAGGCAAGAATGCCAAGTAAATGCTGTTTTCTTCCTCCCTCCCAATCCCAATTAAAGAAAATGAAATCTATAGGGCTGTGGAAGAGCCTCCAATAGAAGCACTATAATAACAAAAACCACTCAGAATGTCTCAAACCAGACTGAACGAAATGCTACACTTTATTTGCACACAGCAGCCCTGTGATAATCCAGTTTACTACATTTAGGAAGAATGCTCTCCAAAATAGGACACCTAAATCTCTGATTGTCTTTCTTGTCCCTGCACTCTATCCGAACCTACCAGAAGCACCGAACACTCACCTTATTCCTCTGTACACAATGCAATTTACCAGACCACAGCCGAGTCCCTACATTACTGATACCGCTTTGCACAGAAGAGGCTGGCTGTACGGTAAACCAATCCAATATTAACAATAAAAATAATTTTAAATTTCAATTTATTGAATATATTATATGTGGAAAACATTGAGCCACATGCTGTGGACAAAGTAAAAAAGAAAAAAAGAAATCCAGTCCCTGGTCCCAATAATCTCACTATCTAGCAAGGCAAAGTGACAAGGGAACAAACAAAAAAATCTAAAAAAAAATCTCTCACAGTTCTACAGTCCTTCATAACTTTTATAAAACATTTGCATCCTTTATAGCTCATTGATCCTCACAAGAGTCCTGATGTAGGTAAAAACAGTTTTACTACACCCATTTAACAGCTGAAAGCAAAATTCAGAGTTCAGAATTGCTACGAATAAGAGGCAAGAGGAGTAACACACTACAAAGCTAGTGCCTACGAATGAGCGTATTTAATGAAACCACAAATACTGTTGCATCCTAATTATATGAGACAGCACAGGCAGGGAGTGAACGGCTTTAACAGCAAAATAGCACTGAAAGGATGAACAAGTAAACAGTATACAAACCAAGGATGATTTTGCAGGCATTGAGACTCTGTGATACTCTGTAACTCTACTGAACCATAGTGATTTATTGATGCTGTTTTGAGTCTTTGGTTCCCTTCAATTCAACAGTGTCGCCAAATTACTGTTATTAGAAAATATGCCACAAACATGAAAAGCTGAAAAAGACTAACTTAAGAACACAGAGCTAATAAGTGGTGGTATAGAATCAAGTTTCTGATCCCTCATTCTGTGTTCTTTCTACTGTAAAATATAGCCTCAGATTGTACAAAGGAAATCCAGGTCACATGAATTTTACTTTGGAAAGGATTCCTTTAATACTCCAGAGGGCTTTCAGTCTAGGATCTCTGAGTATATTCCAAGTCTAAGGTAGCCTCCTAATAACCTCTAGAATCCCACACATCCTCAGAAGTTATGAATTAGGCCTGAACATTTTAAAGGCACTTTAAAAACACCAGACTAGATGCCCTGAGAGCCCAGTTCACACCACAAATACTTGCTGCCCCAAGACTAAATGGCTCCAGAAACACAGATACTATGTAATAAGCAGTGTAAACCTGATCAGGCTAGAACAGGGGACCCCACCCCCATTTCAAATCAAAGAGGATCTGGTAAGTGCCTGAAATTGTCATCCTGAGAAGTATGGAGCCCAAATGGTCACAGTGGCCTCACATGTGTGCTCAGGAGAGATGGACAGGAGGCGAGGAGGAAGGAAGAAGACAGAGAGGGGGAAGACAAAGAGACACAATGATTGTAGAGAGCAGGGGGAGGAGAGGAAAAGAAATATGGGAACAAGAAATAGATGTGTGGGCATAAGCAAGGGATGGAAGATGTGAATCTGCTCTTCCTTCAGTGAGTCTCAGTTTCTAACAGCCTGTTGTACTGTGACTTCTTCAACATGCTGAGGGTGGTTCTAGTGTACAAAGTATTACTTCTCCCTGAACATCATGGCCCCTAAATGCAAGCCAGGTATGTCTGGGGCTCAACCAAAGAAATGCTGCTTTGTTAGAACACTGGAGGAAAAATCTGCTGTGCTGAATTTACATGGAATTTCTAAAGGGATTTTTCAAGGAAATTTTGATTATTCCATTTTTCACTTTATATGCTGACTTTGGAACCTATATCTTCATAATAATATTTTTCTTCCCTATCACCTGAGTATCACCAGTCTTTTGTCATTATTCCTCCTTCTAATTTCCAGTTTATCACTTCTGTATACTTCTTCCTACTTTAATTTTAAAAAACAGGACTACAATAGCTAGTTCAGATAGCATGTAATTTTTAAATTTAAATATGGACTACGGAAACCAAGACAGTTTTTTAAATTTCTAACTGTAGTGATTTGGCAATGAACATGCATTACATTGGTGATGATCTTAATATATGTATGATATACTTCGACTCTTCCAGACTTTTTCATTTTCTATCCAACTGTCTCCTGTCAACCTTTGCTTGAAATTTCTTAACTTCTGGGGATTTCTGGCATACTCATAATACAATGAACCCTGCATTATCTTTGTAAAATTTAAATCCCAGGCTGGCTTCTTCAGCCACCCAGCTCATTTCTGAGCTCTTCCAGTAGTCTGTGTATAAGCTGAGCCTAGAAACTAATTGTATTTTCAGCCTAAAAGACAATTAGGAAAGCAAATTTCTATAATCACACAAGTTGATCAATTTATCTTAAATACTATGAATTCACAGATAAGAAGTTTTCTATTCTTGATGTTTTATATTATCAAAGTTACTGTATTACTGGTCTGTATTTTAGCCTTCAAAGCACTCCATCCCTTGCTTTGCCTCACCTGGCCCCACAGCAGTCTGATAAACCATGCTCATCTACAACCAACAGGAGAATTTATCAGATAATCCTCTTCAACAGACAACTTTTAAAACAGCCTTCCATAATAGTGGAAGCATGCGCATCGTAGAAAATTAGAAAATACAGAAGATGAGCAAAAAATTTTTAAATAAACACTATACATTGTCATCATTCAGTGAGCTCAGCATTGTTAACACTTTAACACTGTTATACCTATCTTTCCCTCTGCCCATATACACATATTTGTATACATGTTTTCACCAAAATAACCTTTACTCTACATACTCTTCTGCAATCTGAAATTTAAAGCCAACAATCTTCACCTTTCCATTTCAATACGTTTTCATCTCATCTAATTCCTAGATGAAATTCAGATATCCCAGATGGACTCCATCTGGTTTGTTCAAATTAGTACCAAATCTGAAGCCATCATCAACCAATTTTTACTTAAAGCTCTCTCTCCCATGCCAGGTATGACCTGCCTTCTTCCCTTTGCCAGTCTGTACAGCTCAAGTCCTACTCAACATCTCAAAAAGTGCTAGGGCTCCTCCCATTTTAAAAAGCTACAAATACATATTCATCAAACATTGAGAAGGCACAAATTCCATTCTTAATGTTTTAGCTTCTTTAATTCTTGTTTATATTTGAGTTGAGAAAGAACACAGGAGTAGGTAGTAAGGGCAGGAAAGCCCCAATCGACATATAGTTCTATATAGTAGTGGTAGTAGTAGCAGTGGCAATAAAAGGAAACAAAAGGAAAATTCAGAAGCATATTATAGCCAGTCAAGGAACCAGTGAGACAGAAGCAAATACATGAATGCTGACCTGGCCCTTCCACTAAAGTCATCTCCTTAGATTAGCAGCAACACGGTTATTGCTCACTAAGTGGTCATTCAAGTCATATGGCCAAAATAAAAATACAAACCAAAGCTTTTAGATGTGCTTAAAAGAAATTCAGAAAAACCAAATTTATAAATATATTTGTGTTCCTTCATGCATTAACCAAGTATTTGTTGAAATCCACAATGTGAAAAGCACTATACTGAGCAATAATCATGCATATGTCACACATCCCTAATGTCAAGATACACTAATTATTGTCACACATCCCTAATGTCAAGATAATTATTATCAAATTAATGTTGTCTCTTTTTTTTTTTTTTTTTTTTTTTTGAGACAGAGTCTCACTCTCTTGCCTGGGGCGAGTGCCGTGGCGTCAGCCTAGCCCACAGCAACCTCAAACTCCTGGGCTCGAGCAATCCTACTGTCTCAGCCTCCCGAGTAGCTGGGATTACAGGCATGCGCCACCATGCCCGGCTAATTTTTTCTATATATATTTTTAGCTGTCCAATTAATTTTCTTTCTATTTTTGGTAGAGACGGGGTCTCGCTCTTGCTCAGGCTGGTCTCGAACTCCTGAGCTCAGA
>RJWJ010008369.1:0-53751 GCA_004363605.1 Indri indri | reverse complement strand
GTCTCAAAAAAAAAAAAAAAAAAAGAAAAAATAGTGTTTTATATACATCTTTTCTGGTGCTCTTCATTCCTTTTGAATATCTGACTTTCTTTCTGATGTCATTCAACCAGGAGAATTTTGTTTAGGATTTCTTACACTGCAGATCTCTACGAGCAAATTTTCACAATTTTCTTTTATCTGAAAGTTTCTTTATTTTGCCATCATTTTTGATGGATATATGGACTGGATATAAAATTCTGGGTTGATATTTGTCTCTCCTCAAAAAGTCAAGATTGATTGTTATCATCATTTCCTTGTATGTAATGTGTCATTTTTGTTCCTGACTTATTTTAAAATTTTTTCTTATATTTGGTTTTTAGCAGTTTCACTATGCATACCTGAGTGTAATTTTCTTTGCATTTACTTATCCTATTTCAGGTTTTCTGAGCTTCTTCAATATGCATACCTATGTCTTCTACCAAACTGGGAAATTTTCAGTTCTTATTTTCTCAATTTTTTGTCTGCATTATGCTCTCTGTCCTCAGCCATCTAAAACTCTAATTATACAAATATTTGCTCTTTTGCTAGTGCCCTAAAAATCTCTGATTTTTGTTTTTGTTTCTCCTTCAGATTGGGTTTGTTTTTGTTTCTCTCTTCTTCAGATTGGGTTTGGCTTTCCATCTTTAAGATTACTTATAATTACTGGTCTGATATCATAGTAGGTCATCACAACATGTGGGTCATCTTTCCTCTAGAAATTAGGTTACGTTTTCCTGTTTGTGTATACAGTAAGTAATTTTGGATTATATTGGATTCACTTTGTGAGTGATGCTTTGCATAAACCTTGTCTTCTGTATGTTCCTTTGAAGAGAAGTGATTTTTTTTTTTTTTGTCTTAACAGGCAGATAATTTGGTTGAACTTAAACTAAATTTTGACTTTTCTGTGGCAGGTGGCAACTCCACTGCTCCTGTCAAATTGCTAGTATTGAATATGTGCTGTGTGTCATGCGTTAAAATAGGTGACTATGCTACAAATATAAATAGACTCTAACCTCAAGAGACTTGCAATCTAGTTGTTAGAGATAGAAAAGTGAACAAATAAGCATGTTAAATTTTCATGTAAGTACAAAATGCAGTTTAAATTATTTTTGAGACACCTCAATCCTTCTGAAAGTAGAAGGCAGTTTATTTTACATATATATACTAGTGATGAACGATTAGCTGATGAACAATAACTATTATACTTGCATTATATTTTGTTAAATCTTGGAAAAAAGAACATTTTTCAAAAGTGCATTGTATTGTGGGGAAGCAATATTAAAAAATAAATGTATAAATTCTTGAGTGCCATACTAAATAGGAGGAATACTTTTTTGCAAAAGTAAGAAAAGATGATTTGATGAAATTCGAGCAAACAAAACTAATGATCATAAATTGGGTGATATTAAACATTGCTGAAATAAAAGACCTCTATACTAAAAAAAAGTTGGGAGAAAGATATTCCAAAATGGTTTTAGAAAGACCCATTTAGACTCATGGAAAGTGTATCTTAAAAATCTGTAAGTTTCCTATGTTAGATATAAAAAGGGTTTTCTTATCCATTTTGGATATTCAGTTTACACTTATATTTGTATAAACGAATGGGTAACATGGGGTCGGTTCTTCTTTTGTAAAAGCATAGCTACCTTAGAAGTAACCCGAGCCTTTTTTTCTTTTTTCTTGTTTTAACAGTGTGTCATACTCAGTACATGTATCTGAAGATTACCCAGGTATGCTTCTCTTCTTTTTATTTTTATTTCAAATATTTATATCATGACTCTTTTGAATATGTTTTCTTCTGGAGATGTAAAATGTATATAAATATATATAGGGGTAAAGCATTGGTAGAGGAAGACTTTAAGATATAGAATTTCCCTTGATTGCCTGTGAAGTATTAATACATGTCTAACCCTGAGACACAGTCCAGAATCAAAATAATTTCCCAATGAAAAGTTCTTTACATGAGTCCTATGATATCTCCAGCCTGTATGCTTACATTACAGTTAAAATGAAGATTCTCTAAACTGGTGTAGTTGTTAATTTTGTAATATCATTTGGCCTTTCATAATGTAAAAATAATGGCTAACACTTATTTGTTTCAGTTATTTCTCTAAGAATGTGTGTGTGTGTACGTATATTTTTTAGTATTTAAGTATGGAGATAATAGAAACCTTTTGTAGCATTTAAATTAAGAATTTTATTTGGCAGTTTGTATTAAGCATTTAATCTTTTTACAAGAATAAATATTACATTTGAAAATAATTTCTTAAATCATAAACTTCCTTACAGTATTTTGCTATGCTCTCCATAGTATTCCATAAAACTGTTACGATTATACAATGGGGGTTATTCGTTATTAAGGACATGCCTATTTTTGGTAGTAATATAAAGTGTTGTAGGTAAATTTTACTGGAAGAACCAAAACAAGAAATATTTGTGAGGAAGCATTTTTTTGTAGATGGTTATGCAATCAGCCCTCTCTTATGGTGTATTATGTCTTTGATGCTGAATTTTTTTAAGTACTTTAGAAAAATAAAAGCCCCACTATTTAAATAAATATTATAATTACTGTGCTTCTCGTCTGAGGTAGGTCATAGTGATGTCAACCATGAGAGGTGCTGGACTTTAAGTCAAAGTGATGGAAATTATGCCACAAATTAAAGCCCAAGTTGAAAACGCTATGAATTATTCTATAGCACAGGATATATGGCAGAAGACGCCTTTAGTAAACCAAGTGGACCAAATGTTTAGCTCCCTCTTGTGGCCAAGAGGTATTACTTGGGCTGCTTCTTGCTTTATAGGAGCCCCGCTTGGAAATACCAATATACAAAAATTGAAATTTTAAATTAAAGCATTGCTTATCATTTGTGTTCTTTCTACTGAATTTTCTTCTTGGAGCAAGTTGGTAATGAACTTCCAATATAATTTCATTTCCAATAAGAAAAGGAGAGTAAATATATATCTTATTTGATCTATATGATCAAAGTAGGTTCCTTTGTCCTACAATAAAACGCAAGGATGGGAGAGGGAGATTAGTGCATTCTGATTCAAATACTGGGGCGGAATTTTGAATTAGTTGATGCAATAAGCATCAAAATACACTGTACAGTGCACATTATGCCAAGTATTTCCACATACATAATTTCATTTGGTTCTAAATGTCAGTTTGTATGAAAGGCAGAGCAGGAGTGATTATGACATTCATACTTGAGGAAATGTGCTCAGAGAAGTTAAATAATATTTCCCAAAAACATGTAGTTTGGTGTTAAAACCATTCCTGTTGCTTCTGGGGAAAGTAGCAGTATCGGTGTTTTTATGGAGCTTTCTTCAAAATGAACATTAATATATGATAATATTATCTCTATTATTAAATTTTAATCCACATTTATCTGTACTAAGAATCGTTAGTTGATATGTTTGACTTTTTAGATAGACAATATTATTTAAAAATTATGTGTTTATTCTTCTTTTCCAATATTTATACTTGTGTTTTTTTCCTCTGGCACTGGCTGGAATTTCTGGAATAATTTTTAATAATAGATATGAAAGTTGGCAGCTTTGTCCTTTTTCTCAAAATTAGTGAGTGTGCTTCCAGTTGCTTTCAGAAGAGAAAATATTCCTTTTATCATTTACTAAGCTTTTTTTAATTTTAAAGAATGAATATTAAATCTTCATCAAATTTTTGCTTGGTATCTGTTGAGATATCATATATACTTTGTCCTTTAATCAATAGGGTGACAAGTTATATTAGCAGATATCTTAATGTCAATCTATATGAATTATGTGCATTTTGTCATACACTTTAGTATTAAAGATTTCAAGTTGCTGAAGGGATTAAACTGTCCTTTGAGTATTTGATGGAACTTGCATATCTGTCTGAGCCTGGTACTTCTTAAGGATGGTTCTGGGGCAATTGTTTTATTTTTCTGCATAATTTTTGGTCTGTTCTGTCTCAGTTATTTTTTAATGTATGTTCTTCTTGAAATTCATGTTGGTGAAATGTCCTAATTTTTTAGCAAAAAGTATAGTAGTTGTTCTATACTTATAAAAATCTTCTCTGTGGTTATTTACCCTTCCTCGTTTCCATTGTTTATATTTGTTCTTGTCTTTTTCCTCCTTTGGTTTGTCTTCCAAAAATTTGCCCATTTTTAAAGTTCTTTCAAACAAATAGCGCTCTCTATGTGTTTAATTTCTAAATGCAGTAATCTTGATGTCACCTTCATTAATTCCTTCTAATAATGTTCCTTAGGCTTATTTTTTCAGTACTTTTCCCACATTATTTGGTTCAATGATTAGTTCATCATCTAAGTTTGAAAATATGAAAATTTTTGCCCTGTGGAAATGTATCAGTATTATCCACTGAAGTCAGCATTATGTCACCCTAGCTTGTGTTCCTAGGAACAGATTTGTCATTTTATAATTGTGATCTACTAATTAACTTAAGCCATCTTTGAAATTCATTTCATAGTTATGTTTTTGTGAAAATGAAAATTTAGAGGGTCTTTTGAGATAGGCATACATAATTACATGTGTGTAAATGAAATGCTAAATATTACATTGACTCTTCAAAATGAAGTGAAGAAATAGAGCAGCCTTCTGAGTTAATTGTTCTTCTTTGTGGATTTTATACCGAAGACAGTTTTTTGTTTTTTTTTTTTTAAGGTAGTGGATTACAGAAAAGGTGTGTATGTTACAAGTCACAAGTCAGCAGGATTCTTTAATTCTTATCTGTTCCCACCTTTAATTAGGAGGCTTACCTACTGATGGGAGTGAAATCTCTCATCCCTTCTACATTCCTCACTAGAATTTAGAGGAATGAGGGGGGTAGTTTCTGGGTCCTCTAGTACCCGTGAGTCCAAAGAGTCTTGACCAACATGAGATACTTGAGTGTTGTATATAACTTTATGAATAAACCACTTAAGTGAGAATTAGAATCCTATACCATCTCTATCAAATTATAGCCTCTAAGATATTATTGTTTTTATATTAAGCATTTATATTTAATAAGGTATTGAAAATTTTTTGTGACAATATTTTCCATAATTAAAAAAACACATAGTATAGTGACAAAGCACTATTTTTTGGATTCAGATAGATTCAAGCTTCACCACTTACTAGCAGTATAACTAATTACTTAAGTAATTTGAGCAAATTACTTACTTTCTCTGAGTCTGTTTCCTAATCTTTAAAGTAGGGATAATAATTGACTGGCTTTGGGGATGACATGAAAGCATATAGAAAATTCAGGGAAAATATACAAAATATAATATAAAATCAATACAAGTACTGTTTAGAGTTATAATTATTATATCTCTTAAGTTATATGGTAATGAAGAATGGAATGACTTGACCTAAATTAAGCTGCATTGGAAATAGAATAAGAGTGACAGTTTAATGTTTTCCATGGCTCTACTCATCTTTCCCCAGTTGTTCATGGAAATTCTGGTAATGTTTGCATAATCTGGTAGAGAAGCTAAGAGAAAATATTCATATTTTTCACAGCTTTAACAAAGATCTGTAGGTCCTCTATATCAGCCATCCCCAACCTTGTCGGCACCAGGGACTGGTTTCATGGAAGACAATTTTTCCATGGACCAGTGTGTGGGGGTGTGGTTTTGGGATGATCCAAGTGCATTACATTTACTGTGGAGTCAAACCTCTCTGCTAATGAAAATCTGTATTTGCAGCAGCTCCCCAACACTAGTATCACCGCCTCAGCCCCACATCAGACCAGCAGGCATTAGACCCCTCACAGGTGCAGTTTACAGTAGGGTTGTGCTCCTGCGAGAGTCTAATGCCTCCACTGATCTGACAGGAGGTGGAGCTCAGGTGGGTTTGCGAGCAATGGGGAGGGGCTGTGAATACAGATGAAGCTTCTTCACTGGCTCGCTCTGACTGGTCAGCCACTTACCTGCTGCTGTGCGGCCCGGTTCCTAACGGGCGTGTACTGGCTCTATAGCCCAGGGGTTGGGGACTGCAGCTCTGTATAACATACACATTAAAGAACCTAACTGTCCCCAGAGGTTTTAAGAAAATAAAAAGTAGGCAGCTCTGGAGTCAAGTGGGAGAATTCCAGAGAAGGAATTTGAGTTTGAAAACATTCTTACTCTGTCACTGATTGATTCTGTTACCTTAAATGCATTCCTTAACCCTATGTCCTGCTTTCTCATCTCTAAACAAAAATGATGTTATTATTACAAATGTCAGAATAGTTTGAGGAAGATTTAGAATCATTTAAGCAACAATGAGACAAAGAAACAGGAATGGATTCATGTAGCTGGGATGAACCTCAAAGATGATGAGCAGACCTCATTGTATAGCTAAGAAGACTGTGGCTCAGGTTAAAAAAGATGAACAACTAGTTGGTAGTAGTGTTTTTTTTTTTTAATTTTAAAATATTTAATTATTAAATAAAGGTTGACTATATTTGAGGTTCACAATGTGATGATCTGATATATGTATACATGCACAATGATTACCACAATCAAATTAATGCATTCATCACCACCCAAGCTGTAGATTAGATCCTGAGGAGTTCCTTTCGTAACTACAACTGAAGGTTTGTACCCTTTGAGCAACATCTTTCCATTTCCCCCAACCCCTGGCAACCACTGTTTTTATGCTCTGCTTCTACTAGTTCAACTTACTTAGATTCCACATAAAAGTGAAATCATGCAGTATTTGCCTTTCTGTGTCTGGCTTATTTCGTACCGCGCAATGTCCTCTACGTTCATTCATAAATGGCAGGATTTCTTTCTTTTTTATGGCTGAATGGAATATTCCATTGTATATATGTACCACAGTTTCTTTATTCAGTCATCTGTTGATGGACACTCAGATTGTTTCTACCTCTTGACTATTGCGAGTGATGCTTCAGTGAACATGGAGGTGTAGATATCTCTTGTAGATACTGATGTCATTTCCTTTGGATATATATTCAGAAGTAGGATTGCTAAACTGGGTAACAGAAGAAATAGATAATTTCCTAGAAATATAACAACCTACCAAGACTGAATAAAGAAATAGAAAATCTGAACAGACCAATAATGAATAAGGAGATCAAATGAATAATCAAAACCTTCCAACAAAGAAAAGCCCAGGCCTAGAGTGCTTTGCAAGTGAATTCTTCCAAAAAACTGAAGCAGCATCTAGATTTGATGTGCTGTTTTTACTCTCTTACTCTCCTACATTTCTTTTCACAACTTGAGTCTACCTCTGTGATCCTATATGGCCTTTTATGTAATAATGGCTATTTAGTAAATAATGTCATGAAACCCGAGAACATTTTGGTCTGGGATAAATTAAGCCAAAACCAGAAACTAAATGCATTCTAATGCATAAATACTAATTAAAATACTAACTGGTAGAAAATCTCTTAGAAAATGGTGTGTTCGAAGGCATAATCCTGTCCTTCAACCTTATGCAACACATATTCACCAAATTATATGCTCTTGAATCAAATCTTACTGTCTTCCATTATCAGCACTTTACATAAGCCATTCTGATAGAGAATCCTTTCAACTTAGTTATTCACTTCCCTGTTTTCTCAAATATAGTGTCTTGATTTATTTGCCTCCGGTTGCTTCAGTAAAATCTCCATCATTCCATGGATTTTTCTGGGTTTTCCCTTCCTTTGGTGGTCAGCTTTAACTTCTGTTGCTCTAATGCTCCCTTTTAATGCTCTTTTTCTTCTTAACCTTAGCTCCAAAGAATCCCTTTTGCACAGGGAAAAGAGATAACTAGATTGATTAAGCGGCAAATAACTTCTAATCAGTAAGACTCTGAGTGAGGGCTTGAGAGATAAAAAAAAATCTGGCTCTAATAGAGGGGTTTTTGATACTTACCTGAAAATGCAAGGTTACTGACAGAGAGACTCTAGATAAGTGGTCAAAGTCTTAACTAATGAGACAATAATTAAAATAAATTTATATTAAATCTGTTTCCTAATCTGTGGTCCCCCTTGATTAACATGAAAATGTCCATCCTCGATAATATTTGAAAACTAAATAAAGCCAAATTTGTGATTAACTAACCTAAGTAATGAGGCAAACTTCTTTTGTTTCCAATCTAATCCATACCCACCCCTTTTTACCTCTCTGCATCATTGTTAAAGCCTTATGTCTATGGAGAGTCTTTTGCAGCTAAACTGTACATACAAATCACTATCATATGCTCATTATTCAAGGACTAAAAGTGGTACAGATGTTTCTTTGGAAATAAAGTAATGCCTTAGAGATCTATCAGTTAAAAATTATGTTCTCACTGTACTGACACAATATTATGAAAACATGGCTCAAAAAGATCTCATAAGGTGTATTCATTCAGCCATCTGAGCAGTAATTTCCCTTAGTAGAAATTGATCCATGCCTCTATTATGTGTTGGTGATATTTTATTCTATTTGGTAGGTCATTGATGGGTGCATTATAGGACCATTATTAATGAATTGGTCAAGTGTTTGTCAAATAGCTATCTCACAGATGCCCTGCAGTCATCAATAAACACAGAGGTGTTATATTACCATATATGTGGAGATCCCTATTTATCAGGGAAAAATGCTAAACTTATAAAAATATTATTTTTTCCTGGAGGAAACAAATTGTGAATAAGAACTTTAGGGACTCGATCGAATAATTTAATGTCTATACACTGAACTTGTATAGTTAAATTAATCTAACTTGTGCAGTTAAATTAATTCATGGAAGAATGATAATTATGAGACTTTATCAATTAAAATACATATTAGAGCAATAAAGAGGGTATGATTTACAACAAAATCTTCAGCTCAAATTTTTGAATGACTTATATTTAATCTTTTTATTGCAGCAAGTGCTCTTCTTTAGTTTTCTCCCTCTACTTACTAACCCTGCTTCCTGTAGTAGATACTGATTTGGGGAAGGACCTTGTTGAGTTAGTGGAGGCAACCGGTTGCATCCAAATGATTCATTGCCACATGGGATATTAGAGATGTATCTGGATAGTCTCCATTCATAGTCTCTATTTCTTTAGGAGATGCAGACATCTTTAGGCCATTTACAATTACTTCACACATAAATCTGCAGTTCAGTTTGTCCTTTTTTCTGAGTTTAATCAGAACAGTGTGTTTTATGAGAGTTGGAACTAAAGTGATGTGGATATAAATTTAACTGTGATTTTTATCAAGGATGCATTTTTTCAAGTTGTTATGCCTTTAATTTTCCATATTTCTTTGCAGATAATACATATGTGTCAAGTTCAGAAAATGATGAAGATGTACTAGTTACTACAGAGCCAATTCCAATAATTTTTCATAAAATAGCAACAGGTAATAGAAATGCATTATCTTTTATTATGGGTTAATTTTTCTTAATTGCACTTAGCTTTGGTTTTTTTTGTTTCTTTTAGCCAATATAACAGATACTTATCTTCAGTATCTGTAAATCCAGTTCTCCATCAAATTTTCTGTCTAAAGTACATTAGTTTATTTTTGAAAAAAGTTTTAAATGCATAAGTTTACAGTACTTAAAAAAATCCTGTTTAAATGTATTATGTTGACATTTGCTCTTCTATAAATATTTTCTGTATAGTGACAAACTGAATATTTAAAAGCCATAATCATGGCAATGAAGATAACATGAAATTAATATAATGAGAGCTGAAGGAATCTGTACTTTAGTTTGATCACATTTTTCTGCACAAATAGCTTGCATATTGTGTAACTCCTCAATATCACGTAATTTCAGAATATCCCATAATTCTTTTGTAAAGGAGAGGGAATCACCTAAGGGGTGAAACTCGTGAATGCCTGGTAAATAGCATACCGAAAACTGAAATAATTTTTAAATTACAACTTTCTTTCAGAATTAAGAAAAACAAATGACATTAACTGTTGCTTATCCATAAAATCCAAATTACAAAAGGAAAATGGCGAGGTATGTAAGTTATATTTTTATTTTTTCAAAACAGTACAGATATACTTTAAATTTCCTGGGTATTTGTAGGTAATAATGTCTTCTTTAGTTAGATTAAAATTGCATATGATGAATAAAACCCCAAGCTTATGGCTTAGGGATATTTTGTGTGGTAAGGAGAGTGGCTTAAAATTAACTCTGAGAAGTAAGTTCTCTTTAGAATAACAGAAAAGTAGCTGGCATGTGCCAGTAATCCCAGCTACTTGGAGTTCAGGACCAGCCTAGGCAACATAGCATGACGGAGTTTCTAAAAAATAAAATAAAATAAATAAAATAATAGAAAAGAAGGTCTGGTTTAAATCTAAATAAAATGCATATAAAACTTAACTTACTGTGTATTCTTTCATTAAATAATGTAATTGAGGAACACTTACATAACTTATTATAACTATACATGACTATACATAATTCTGATTGGACCCTTAAAATTTTGTTTGTAAAAGATGATTTCTTTAGCCAGTGTACCATAGAGGGTGTACATAGTTGTAGTATTATTCAGTATTTTTTTTAAAAAAACTCATCTTTTTTCCCTGCTTTTGAAAAATTTACTTCAATCTTTTAATAAACAAACACCAGGATATTAAACAAAATAAGTGCAATGGGCCGAGCAATTTTTTGTTTTCAAAACTGTGTGTTCGATATAATCCTCCCTTCCTGTTAGTGTTGTACCATTCATTCTTCCCTTCTTTATCCACATTGAGAAAAAAACTGTTGCTAAAACCAACTGTTAGAATTCTATAAAACCCAAATTCCCTTTTCAATGTTTTTTGTTTTCCTTGAGAACTTGAAATTCAGTCTAAAGATTTAAGGATGATTACAAAACATCATCCCTAAATAAATGCATTCTTGTGTCCAAAAGAAGCTGCCTTTCTTCTCACTATGTTAATAAGGCCAGTTATAGGAATGCCATCATGAATTTTTATTTTTTGTACTTTAGATACATAACAGATATGGCTCGGTTAATTAAAAACTCAAATTTCACATTAAAGCATATTAAATTAAATACTCTTTTGAAATCTGAATTGTAAAACAAATAATTTCTGTGTACAGAAAGTTCTCTTCATAATGTGATTCATATTTATTTTTATAATTTGATTTTTGTATTATTGCATTCATTGTTTCTTTTCTTTCATACCGTTGTTTAGAGTTGGCAGTGGAAGTGAGAACGATCTGGGATAAATAATGCTGAGGAACTTTTTAATAAAAATTGAATCAGTATGAGCTTGCCAAATGTTTTATCAGAGCAAAAACTAAAGGTTTGATTACATGTGTTATTAATATGCATCAATATTAAATTGCACAATTTACTTAAGATCAGTGAAAGAGAACTTTTAAAAAAAGATGTCCTTGAAATGAGCTGAATGTACCCACAAAACTGTTTGTCCTTCACTACCTTTTGTTTTGGGGTTGTACTGCAGGAAGAATGTTTTATATATAAAATCCACACAATATGCACAAGACCTGCCTATTATGACCACTTGCTACTTTATTTTAGAAAGGAGGCAAACTAGTTTGACCATTAAAATTGTCTTTTTTGTTTTATTATTTTTAAGGAGTCAAGACAGAATAGTACAGTGGAAGAAGATTCTGAAGGTGATAATGATTCTGAAGAATTTTATTATGGAGGACAGGTAAGTAAACATGGTCTTCTAAATATCCAGTCTAACATTTCTAATAGCTATATTGTCCTAGTGGAAACCTGAGAGTTAAGGGACCTATGTGTCATGCAGAGTTCTGTAACTAAGTAGAAAATTTGTATAATTTCTCTGTTTCATACTTTCCACATATTTTCAGAAATTAAGGTTACCTTTGCAATTCTTTTAACTATAATCATTCATTTACATTGAAGTTGTCTTAATTCATTACAGAGATTTTGCAGATAACATTATGTTTTTGACTTTCATATTTCTTAAGCATATTTTGCTCAGTTAATAATTTGAAATGATGACACTTCTAACAAAAGCGTGTGTTATTAGTTTTAAATAGAAGATGCTTAGTCTTTATAAAATCTGATGGGCCCTAATTATTAAGCCTCATTATTTGATTATCTGTATTCATTGCCATTGAATTCATTGTGTTGAAAAATTGTTATGAGGAAACATCATAACTTAAATACATGAAAATAGGCTAACTTAAATATATGAAAATAGCCTAGTCACATATATAAAAGGACGCATCAGATTTTTCCAGGATAACATTAAAATTTAAAACCGAGCAGTTAATTTTATGATATAGCTATGTAATATGTTGTTTCATTTTTATAAACTCCTTGATCAAATATGCTTTATAATTTGGATAATACAATAGGGGGGCAATCTATTAAAGAAGGGCATTAAAGCCAAAATTATTATGTAAAAGGATGCAAGTAAATTTATTCATTTGGAATCAAAAATCAGTAATTTTTTAATCAAGCATAAGCAAGGCAGTAGTTTGATGAACATAATAAAAGTAGGTTTCTTCTCTCCAGGACTAACTTTCTAGCAATGGGATAATTTTCTAAATAAAATGATTCTTTAACCAATATAACATTTTAATATGCAAAACCATTCTTCTAGTTTGATTTTTGTTTATACAACTAATTCTTAACAGAGAGGAAGTAAATGCTTTTCTTCAGTCTTGATGTTCAGTTTGAAAGTTTTTCAGATTACCTGCCAGACATTTACTTCACTCCTTTTAAACATTTGCATTTTCTTTGTATCAAAATAGACTAATTTTAATGTTTAAAAATAATGAATTATTCTAGCCATATGTGAACCTAAGATATTTAGTCAATATACTACTTAATTACCTGTTTTTTAGTGAAGCTAAAAATGTCCATGGCAGAATGCTCAGGGTGACCCATCCAAAGGTTATTTGTATTTGGTACTTTTGACTCTCTTCACCTCCGAGACACTTCTAAACCATCCCTTGTCATCAGGTGAACTATGATGGGGAACTGCACAAGCATCCACAGCTGGAAGCTGATTTGTCGGCAGTGAGAGAGATATATGGGCCACATGCAGTTTCTCTCAGGTAAACAAATACCGTTGGTGAATAAAACTAAAATTATTTCGTTGGTCATAGGGATTTTCTACTGCAGCAATTTAAATTAAAGGAAACATTGGGGGACTTAATTATATTTGAAGGTGTTTGTGAGAGATTCTGTTGTTTCTGCTTCTACAAAGTGGCATATTTAGGGCTATTTGTTTTTTTGCACATGTGGTTTAAGATTATAGTGATTGCATTAAAGAAACTGGTTGTTTGGGGGAGTTAGTTTGCAGAAATATGAGTCTTAAGTAGTGTCATAATTAATTCCTATAATAGATTTGGCCAGCTGGGCCTATGATGTTACCATAAATCAAGGCCACATCCTTGTGAACAATAAAAGTAAATAATGCATAACCACTGGTATCCAAATCATGTTGTCATCTGATCCCTAAAAAAAAAAAAGACATAAATTTGCACAGTGCTTCTTAGAATAATAATATATTTTATTCTGTGGTTTCCTAATATATTATTTGATGATAAGTTTTCAGAACATTTTTTAAAATTACTTCTCATCATTCAGAACACCCCACCGTTATTATTTACCTTTCTTTTCTCTCTTTAATGTACAAAAAAGCCTTTTCTGCCCCCATACTAGCTTCCGGGAGTCAGCTCTGCTTATTTCAGATTCCTGTTCTTTGCTTACAGTATAGTCTCTAGGGAATTCCAAACCCCTCTCACTGCCTGGCCTCAGTTCCAGCCCCTTCTCCTCTCAGACCATACAGACACGCCATATTCCCTGTTAACTTTGGGCATTTTACACAAGCAATTCACATGTCAAGGAATGCATCCCTCCAAATCCCATTGCTGTCTCCATTCAAGCCCCAGTCCACAGGTTAGCTTCTCTCTGGGCCTTCTTTGAATCTCCAGTGCAGGTTAGTTATTCTGTTCTCTGAACTCATGTGACATTTGGCCCTTACCTCATTTGTTACACTTCTCATGTCTTTTAATCATTGGTTTACTTCTCTTCCTCTAGACTGAATTCTGGTAATGCTTGAGCAGTGCTTTTTTCTTGTTTTGTTTTGGTTTTTAATTGCTCTTCTATTCTGCTACTTAGCATAACATGAAACATACGTGAAATACAGGCTGGTGGGTTCTTGATTGTTTTCAGCAGCAACATTTCTGAAAAAAGGTGTTCACACTGTCTGGTAGTAGCTTCTTCAATGGACATACCCATATTTTTAGAGGAAAAACAACTGGGAGGTACAACATAGCTAAAATTTAAGATTGCCAGACATTTCATTTTAACTGCAGAAACAGAAACTCACTACCATCCACAGCCTAAATAAGCTGGGTTGTATACCCATACCCTTTCTCTCCTACTCATGGCAGTATATTAAGCTGCAGTTGAGTGAAAGTGATGTGACTATATTTGTTAAAGCGAATCTTTGCAGACTTTAAAGTTTCAGCATATTAGCTGCAATAGTTGCACAGTCAGTCTCTGTTATGGCTCCAGTTTAGGTAATATGGATATTCAATAAGCGTTAACAGAATGAATGTATGAAAAGTCTATGGGATATAATTAACAATTGTAATTCAGCATAGAATTCAACTTCTTTTATTCAAAATAACATATTATTTTAGAGGAAAAGTTTAGCACCTGTTGATTTCTTTTATAAAGAGTTTTCTAGAACTTATTTCCATGCCGTTTAAGCCCCAGTCATATTGCCACGTATATATGAAATTATTTTTTGTTCCTTTACCAAGCATTTATTAAGTACTTGTGATGATCTGTATCTGTATTTTCTATTATTAATAAAATTGTTGATAATCGTTAGCGTGAAATTAGATAAATGTTTGGAATTTCAGTTAAATGAAGTATCTAAAGTCATCAATGGTTTGAATTATTTTCCCTTGCCGATTTTGCTTCCAACAGTTTTGATCCAGTTTAAATCTTAATGAACGTAAGCCATGTTCCTGCCTGCTCTAGATTTTCTCTAGCTGCAGAGGATGTTTCCAGAATAAATAACTTGCCAGAGGCCTCCTGGCCTAAAGGCAAATCACAGCAGGAGTAGTTTGATTTACTTAAATAAGAATGAATTTACTGCCTAGTCTCAAATACTGAGACTTGACACATGGGACAAGGGGTGGATGGTTAGCCACAAGGTCTTGGAGTCATCTTCCTTGCAAGGTTCTAAGTCTATGGAAAACAGACTGTCTTAATTATCTGTTCTTTTACTTAATTGAGGCTTATAAGAACTTAATGGAGTTTGAAGAGCAGAAGTACCTCAATGTGCACAATAGGCTATTTGGAGTCATTTTTTTTAATGTGCCATCTAATGAGAAAGGCAGCTAACCACATCTAAGTTCTCTGTGTGAGACGAAAGTAACTGAGAGTGCCTAGATTGAGGCAAAACTCTCTTAAAGTAGGCTGAAAGAAAATATAGACATGGTGACTGATGATAGATTTATTACTTAAGTAGGCAACGACAGCTCTATTTTTCCAAACCATTCAAAGGCATAATACTGGCTGTGTTGAACCATATGTGCAAGCATTGATGGTAATTCTGATTCTTTTTGTTTTTTGTTTTTTGTTTTTTTTGAGACAGGGTCTTGCTCTGTCTCCTAGGGCTAAAGTGCATAGCTCACTGCAACCTCAAACTCCTGGGCTTGAGTGATCCTCCTACCTCAGCCTCCCAAATAGCTGGGACTACAGACAGTGACCACCATGCCCAGCTAATTTTTCTATTTTTTTGTACAGACAGGGTCTCACTTTTGCTCATGCTAGTCTTGAACTCCTGACCTCAAGTGATCCTCCTGCCTTGGCCTCCCAAAGTGCTCAGATTATAGGTGTGAGCTACTGTGCTCTTGTAGAGAAAGTGAGTTAGGTCTCTGGGGAACATGAATAAGTCTCACCTTGAATTATGCAACAGAATACATCATATATTTTTCATTATAAATGTACTCCTATAGGCATGTATTTATAAAAAATAATGTTGATCAGTGTCATCTGAAAATAATTTGAGATTAATAGTCTTAGAAAGGTAAGAAAATTCTCATTTGGTTAAGAAATAAATGATTCTGATAGTTTCCTTATGGATTTTAAAATTTCCATATCATGTAAAATATCCTTTGCCTTATGATCATGCCATCTTTCATTTCAGAAAGTGAAGCCATATGAGTAATAGTCTAACCTTTTTATTGTGACTTAAGCTCCTGAGATTGTGACTGTTCCACATTTCAGTCATTTTTTGTGGATGGACGATTATAATAGGGACTTTTCGAGTTAGTGTTTGGAGAATAAGAGAATTCTGAGAGTTTTTAGTGGTTTGAGGAACCTATACTCATGTCCACCAAACACATACCTCCTAAAGAAAAAAATGTGTAAATGAAAGGAAAGCAAAAAAGCTACATAAATCAAGACAGACCACTTCGATTTCTCTGGATTTTTGAATTTCCATTTGTAGTGGCCAATAGGACTGCTTACAGATCTTCTGATTTTCCTGTTCTGTTCATGTGGTAGGATGGTTATTTCCCTGCCTTCTTTAATGTTAGGCACAGACATGTAACTAATTTTGGCCAATGAATTGTGAGCATAAGTGCTAGTAAGTGAGTTCCCATGTCCCCTGGTCTGTGTTACCCTGGGCTCCTTAACAATGACGGTGAGCTTCCCTCTCCCCATTCCATATTAACCAAGTAGTGGGAGTGAGATATAAATCCTTCTTTGTATTAAGCCACCGAAATTTTGAGAGCGTTTGTTACCACGACATAAATTAGCATACATTGAAGTATGTCATTCATCAAAAGGAGATCTTGGGTTGGATGTTTGTAATATCCTTTCTAGTATATTGATTCTCTACTTTCTGCCTCTGAGCTAAGGAAAAAAACCACCCTGACCCTGAAAATCAGGAAAGTGATGACAAGAGGTGCAAAGGGGAAAGAAACCAGGAGAAGAGTATTTTCCAAAAACACTGGGACATAACCTAGATATAAGCTTCAGGTGTTCAGAGCCTAGACACTCACCTCTACTCCTGAAGCCTGTACTTTCTTCATGCAAAACCAGGGATTTTTAAGCTGACTGCAGAGTTGTAGCAACTGTTTATACTGTACCTCGTATGCACTATTTTATATAGGCTTCCTTTCTTATCTGGATCTAATTTTTAAACTTTTCTCAGCTCTGTTGTTCTTCAGATAAATTATAGCTACTTTGGATACAGTCTTGCAAATGCTTTAATCTGCCAAGATTTCTTCCTGACTACTGAGTTTGCATATTTCTTGGCCCATTCACAAACATCTCTCCCACACTGGACAAAAACACACATTGAGTAGGCATGCAGAGATAGACATGCAAGCTGTTTGTTTCAGATGTCATGGGAAGGTGTATGTTTCTTCACAAAATATCTTTCTTCTCAAAATATAACTGTCCAGTTGTGGAAAGCAGAAATAACTAAATAGCTAAAGAAGCTAATTTCCTAAGAACCTGTGTTAAGAGTTCTGTGTGTGTGTGTGTGTGTGTGTGTGCGCGCGCGCGCTCATGCTTGTGTATACATATAATTTCCTTAACAGTTAATAAGGTTAAATATATAAAATATATTTTTATAACCAGCACAATCACTGCTGATTTTGATCAGGTTGCATTATAAACATCACAGCAGTGTAATGAATAAGCTGAAGTTTTATAGAGAAAGGGAGACCAGCATAGATGGTCTAACAATATATTGTGAGTATGTACGTGAATGTCTCATTAATGAGGATGTTGTCTTGGTTAGTTCCATTAAAAATAGAAGAATGAACTGCCAAGAATTCTACCACACCAAGTGTCCTCAAAAGTACATATTCCCTAAAAAATATTTTATACATATGTGCTTTAAACTAGGTAACATGTAAATATCCAAAATCACCAGATTATCCAAAATTACCAGATTTCAAAGTATGTACATTCAAAGAGTAGCTCGTCCCAAATTGGAGCTATGAGTAGATGTAAGGAAAGAACATTTGTGGAGTGGGCCATTTCAGACCCCCAGTTCCAGAGTGAAACAACTACGTAAGATCATTCCTTTGTTGTTTCCCTCATCCTTAAAGAAAAAAAAATTCAAGTTCATCAATTCGATGTGATCTTTTCACAGTGAATAAATATACACAGTGCATGAAATTATTTTGAGTTATTATAAAGCCAATACTGAATTCAGGACACAATCTGATATCTAGCTTCATAATTCAAGTTGCGTTCATATTTCAAGCATTCGACTTGATTCTGCATTTGCTATTCATGAGATCCTGGGCTCCTGAAAGTCATTCAGATATAGAAGCAATCCTGATGACTGGGTCACTGCATCTGGACAAACTGTAATCATGCTTTGTAATCTGTCAGCGGGAAACATGAAATTACTGGCATTATATAAAAAGGGCATTGCAACGGAAATGGGTTTGCATAGACACAGCGTTGTTTGTGAATTCTTTGAAGTGTGGCATGCAAACAAAAAAAGTAGAACTATTTATAGATCTACACCTGCAGAATCTAGTTAATTGCAAACCTTTAAGGCCTCTGTTTCCAATAAAATTCTGTATTCATGCTCTGCTCTGGTGAGGAAGAACACTTGTAACCCTTTCTTGTCTTTTTCTTTTCATTTTTTAAAAGAAATTGATAGTCTTAGAAATAGGGAAGATACTTTTAACCTAAAAACTGCTTAAGAAGTCATACACAGAATACTTCGAAATTCACATATTGAAGTTTTTGAAAACTTGGGTGTCACATTCTGTTCATACCTGTAGGGTAAATTCTCTTGAAATGATCTGGACAACTGAGGATAAAACGGTTGTGGATAAGGTTCTTACTGATTTTTGTTATCTCGGATTCCTTTTTCTCTGCCTCTAAACATACCAAAGTTTTGCCAATGTAAATGAATTCAAACAAAATTAGTCTTCCCCATGAAAATGGCAAAGGTGGGAGATAAAAATGCCTAGTGAGGATGAGAATGTAGGGAACAGTCACTGTGATACCCGGCTGGTGTAATCATAAATTATTATAACCTTTTAAAACAGCAAGTAAACAATATATATCAAGAATCCCAGATATAGTCATACTATTAATATTTATTTGACCCAGTAATTTTGTTACTTTATTTTATTTTCTTTCAGAGGATATATTTCTTTCTTTTTTTATTTTAGAATATTACAGGAGTACAAACGTTTTGGTTACCTAAATTGTTTTTGTACTGTTTGATTTCCTATGTCTATTTTCTTTAAAAAAATCATTTTAGTTTCCATGCTTTTTTGGTAATCTGCTTGTTTAGTAAAAGTATATTTGGAACATTTACTTTAGTATATTAAATATTTTTGTATCAACTTCTTTAGCAATGGGTAGGGTTTTTTTTTTTTATAATATCAACATGTTATAGCTGTTTAAATATTTCCTTATAATTTGATATTCATTTTGTTTTCAGTTCTGCTCTTACATCGTTCTAGGTAAAAACTTGCACATATTGGTTAATATTTTCTTAGGATTAACTCCTATAAGTGGGGTTGTGGTAGTGAGGGCCTCTTCGACCCCTGAAACTTTTCTTGAACATCATTCTTCATCTCTCCTTATCATTGCATTTAGTGGCTCTTTCTTTTTACATGCCTGACAATGGCATATAAATGACATCACAATATTTATGAATTATTTGCCAATATTCAGGATCATCAAATTATGACCTCTGTGTTGTGAGGCCTGTTTTGAACAGCCCGTGAGCTACAAATGGTTTTTGTTTTTTTAAAGGGTTGCAAAAACAAAAAGCAAAACAAAACACAAAAAGAGGAATATGCAGCACAAACTGTATGTAGCCTGAAAAGCCTAAAATATTTACTGTCTTCACCGTCACAGAAAGTTTGCTGTACCCTGAACTAGAGACACAGATAAAATGATTCATTTGCTTAGGCCTTATTCTTGTCATGCTTTCTGTATAAAATTTCATATTTAAATTTGCATATAATCTTATCCTTTATGAACAGCACAGATGTTATGATGCTTTGATGGTTTGTAAAAATTAATTCCTATGTAAATAATTTTTATCCTTTTCATTCTTTATGTACCCTTTAAGGATAATTACCATGAAAGAATAAAAAGTATAATTTCTTAAAAATGAAAATGTGCTCAATGTTTTAAAATATTTTTAAGGGGAGAGTAGGGAAAGCACAGAGATTAAGCTGTATTCTATTAATAATATGCTGCCTTTTTGTCCTACATATCAAAAAGCAAAAAGATCCAAATTTTTAATTTATTGTATTACATAGAAGTATTTAATCATTCAAAATTCCTTCTCTGAGCCCTTTATAAGTGCCACAGTTATGTGTTATATTAATATTACTTGAATATATAATATCCAGAAATTTTGTTTTAGTACTTACTATGTGCTAGATCCTATACTTTCCACAGTTTTGAAGCTGGACGTAGGTTCAGTGCCTGACTTTCCTATCGACTTATTATCTTTCATTTACCAACTTTTTTCACTTCCTAAACCTCAGTTTCTCCATTTGCAAAATGAGTGTGATAATGTTATCCACCTCACAAGGCTGGTTGACCTGGTTTCCAACACAAGGTGATAGTATATTGAATATTAACTAGAATACATGTATTCAAGTCCTACCTCTGCTATAGATCAGTGACGGGTAAGTTACTTCATTACTCTGGGCCTAAGTTTATGCATATGTGAAGTGGAGATAGTAGTAGTATTTTTAGTGTTTTATGAGTACCGTGTTAAATTATCGCATGTATATCAAATCTTTACAACAACGTCTGGCACATCGGTGCTCAGTAAATATTGGTCATTAACTTATTGTTTTAGTTATTTTTGTGCTTTTATCTCTCCTTATATATAGCATTTATAACTTCAGGATTTTATAAGAATATAAAAAATACAGATACGTGTGTACATGGGATATTAAAACTATTTTTTATATCCTTTCATTAACTTGTGGAAGTGTGCTGGTTCAGGGCACTACCTGAGCTGTACTCGAAGTTGTTCTTCCTAATTCCTTCATGTGGAACACACTATAGTTACTTGTTTTAATTTTGATATATCGGACTTTTAGAGCTGCCTATCAAAACTCAGTGACATGGAAGTGGCAGAGGACCTGGCTGTCAGGTACTCTGACATCCAGTTTTAGAACCACTCATGCTTAAATTGGAAGGAAAATTCATGGACATATTATTGTGTGTCCCCCCGACACTCCTTCCTCATGTCAGAAACTCCTTTCTTGCCTTTAGAAGCAGCTCTTCCTCCTCACAGAGTATAATGAAAACAAAGCAGGGACGTGAGAAGGTTGACTCGTTTGCCACAGAGAACAAACATATGCATATACATAAAGATAGAAAGATGTCTACATGGCATAAATGGGGTCACAGAAAATGACAACCCAACTAGATTGAGTTAGTTAATTCGTGTCCACAGTCAGATCTGAGCTATCTGTGGAAATCAGGGATAATAATTAGTGATTTAATTTTTAATTAAAATATCCTAGCACCTGCCATTTTTAAGGACACGAAAAAATTAATCTTAATCTTTGCTTTCAGGGAATATGGAGCCATTGATGATGTAGATATTGATCTACATATTGATGTTAGTTTTCTTGATGTAAGTATATTAACATATAATATGATTGGTACACGTAAGATACACATTTTTATTATAGAGAGAAATTTAGGTTTTGGTTATCTTATAATACTATTATATATTGACTATTAAAGTGATTTGGGAAGAAATACTGTGACTTGTCAAAGATGCAGAGATTGTGTATATTTTTTCTTTTGCCTCGATTCTTTAAATATATTCTAAAATTTATGGGCTCTCACAGTACTTCATTATATCTTAAGTTCAGTTTTAGTTTTCCCATGTAGAAGGTGAAAATTAAGAGTACTTTGGCCCTCATTTCACACAACAGTGGGTTTGGGGATCATTTGTAGGCCTTCATAATTTAAGCATTTCTTTAACATAAGTTTTTAAAGTTTTTTTTAAATTTTGAACTCTAGAAATGACTAATTCATCTTTTAAATATATTTGCACAGGAGGAGATTGCTGTGGCTTGGGAAGTAATTCGAACAGAACCTATAATTGTTCGACTACACTGTTCACTTACACAGTATTTAAATGGCCCAGGTTTGTTTTATTTCTCTATTTATTATTTTGAATATTTAATTAGCTGCGCACTGTTCCTTAAGCAAAATAAGCGTTCATTTGGTAATTCTGAGCATAAGTGCTAATTATTTAAATAAGCTTGCATCCTAAGATGGTTTATTGCCAGTATAACTTATGGAAACAGAAACATATAACATTTAATTATATGTATTTTTTTAGAAATTGACACGTTTCTGAGAAACAAATACAAAACAAAACAAAAAAAACTCTAAAAGAATACTTTGCGTATAGTAGAAACTAAGTAAATATACATATTTTAGGTTGTCCCTGGATGTAATTATTTCTCTCTCTGATTCTGGGATTTAAATTATTTTGTTTTTGTGTTTTAGAGACAGGGTCTCACTTTCTTGCCCAGACTGTAGTAGAGTGGTGCTATCGTAGCTCACTGCAGCCTCGAACTCCTGGGCTCAGGTGATCCTCCTACCTCAGCCTGCATAATAGCTGGGACCATAGGCATGCACCATCACATCCGGCCAATTTTTAAATTTTTTGCAGAGACAAGATCTTGCTCTGTTGCCCAGGCTAATTTCAAACTCCTGGGCTCAAGTCATTCTCCCACTCTGGCCTCCCAAAGGGCTGAGATTATAGGCATGAGCCACCGTGCCTAGCCCCAGAGATTTAATTTTAATGTTTATTTATCCCACCTTGGATTACTGGTGAATTTAGCCCAACTCTAACCTATTTCTGTTTTTAAAAATAGAGATCATAATAGTATTTTTGTTTCCTGAATCCTTAAGGGATGATATTGCTATATTTCACCTGATAGCTATTTAGAACGAAGGACCCTATTATATGTCTTGTGTAAACTTACTTGATTAAAATGTTTTTCCCTACCCACTAATACACACAAACACATACACATATGCAGTTGTATCTGCTGATATTGTTTTAGTTATCAACTGCTGTATTAAAAAAACCACCCCAAAACTTAGTGGCTTAAAATAACTTATTATTTCTCACTGTTCTTGTGCTCAGTTGGGCAGTTCTTGCCGTGAGTTGCCTGTGACTTTGCAATTAGATGGTGGCTAGGGCTGGTGTCATATCAAGGTCTCACTAGGTTGGATGCACAAGATGCTGGACTTTTCAGATAGCTTGCGGTTGATTCAGGTGTCGTCTCGGCGCTCAGCTGGGGCTATTGACTAGAGTTCCTTTCTTAAACACGGCTTCTTAGTGTGGTTTGGTCTTCTTGAGTAGCATGGTGACTGGGGTCTGAACGCGAATGTTGTAAGAGGCAGGATGCGGAAGCTACTGGGAAAAGGCACAATGAGTCTTCCATTGTCTTCTATTTATCAGAGCGGTCGAAGCCCAGCCAGAATAAGGACAGGGACATAGACAGCACCTCTGGGAGGGGTGGCTTTAATCTGCCACATATATGTTACTGTGGCGGCTGTATGTTTTTCTCTCCGCATATCAGGGAACATGCATCTACTGTTAGTTTTCACATAGGAAAAGTACTTGTTCTTTCAGATTTATGAAATACAGGAATATCTTTCACTTTGAAAATTAGTTACCTGTTTTCTATTTTTGTATATTACATTCTATTTAAATAACCAACTCTTATTATGAATAACATATACTAACTAAGTGATGTGATTTAATGGTAAACAACAAAAACTAAATGTTAAATATTTTTTCAAATATATAGAAATGGAATAAAGAACAAAAATAATTACTCATAATTGTTCTATACTGAGAAAACTAAATGGTTTGGTATTGTTCCTGTTTTCTATGCATGTGTGGTTTATTTTCATAAAGTTGGCATTGAATTGTATAAATAGCTATGCACCTTAATGTTATGTCATGAGACTGTCCTCAAGTTGTTAAATAATCTACAAAGGAATGATTTCTAATATCTTCACAATATTCCAGCCTATAGGTGTGTGGGTTTTTGCTGTTTCCCCATATATTCTGACATATGGCTCACTTTTTTTAACTTTAGTGATTTGAAATGTGCCCATCTGATTTTATTCTGATGGTGGTTAAAAGAAAAGGAAACCCTCATGTCTGGGCTTTGTTTTAATATTTAGGGTTAAGAATGAAATTTGGTGAGTTAATTTCTACTCACCCAAACGCCGTATGTGTGAGATGTTACTGTAGCATGCTTTTTTGTTTGTTTGTTTTCAGCATTTTATGGGGATACAAATGTTTAGGTTACGTATATAGCCTTTGCCCCACCCAGAGTCAGAGCTACAAGCGTGCCCATCCCCCAGACGGTGCGCACCGCACCCATTAGGTGTGAATATTCCCATCCCCTCCTCCCTCGCCACCTGTAGTGTGCTTTTATGTAATCTTACAACGGATACTTATTTTGTGATACAATCTTGAATTTAGGCAGAGATTTTCCTTCACAATATATCTAAAGTTTTTTTTATTACATTTGCATGGTTTTATAAATATTCTAACAATCATTTTAATTCATGTTTAAATAATGTTATTATTCAATACTACTTCCTTAGTATCACAACTTATCTATTCTTTCTTTTTTGTCTCTAAATTTATATATTTAACAATTTGTAAACCAAGGAAACCTGAGAGTTATACTTTGTTTTTTCATACCCAGGAATGATGTTTTCTTTTGTGAATGAGACAAACTTGATCAAATAAAATTTGTGGGGTCATGATAGTTTTAATTTGTGTCTGAAGTGTTTTAACTTTTTTCATTTGTAAGTAATCTGTTTTGGTTTGTTTGTGGTTTCTTGTGTACTTGTTGGACTATTTTTTCTTCTATTCTGTTTTTGAGACACAGAGTCTTGCTCTGTTGCTTCAGGTAGAGTGCAGTGGTGTCATCATAGCTCACTCCAACCTCAAACTTCTGGTCTCCAGTGATCCTTATGCCTCAGCCTTCTGAGTAGCTGGGACTAGAGGTACACGCCACCATGCCTGGCTAATTTTTCTATTTCTAGTAGAGATGGGGTCTCTCTCTTGCTCAGGCTGGTCTCAAACTCCTGAGCTCAAACGATCCCCCACCTTGGCCTCCCAGAGTGCTAGGATTACAGGTGTGAGCCACCGCTACCAGCCTATTTTCTCTTCTCCTTGGTATTATCTTTTCTATATTTATTTTGCTTGGTATACCTAGGTCTTAATTCACCTCCAGACAATTTTATGTAATTATTTATTGTTCCTTCTTAACCTGCTAGTCCCAATATGCAGATTGGATTTTTTGTCCTCCGTGTTGTTTTTCATTTCTCTCATTCTTTCCTCCTTCACATCTGAGAACTTTGTAAGTTTTTTCCCCATCTGTCTTCCATTTCATTAAGTGATATTTTTTTCATGATTCAGTCTTGAATGTTCCCATTGTATTCTTAATTTGGCCACATTCTTCGCTGATTCCATATTATTCCCTCTTTATCATCAAAATTATTTTCATTCTATTTGTTCAGTATCCTTTTGAATTTTGTGGTGAACATCAATCAGTAATTGCCCAAGATTTATCATTTTATTCCTATAGATGGAGTTTCATTTCCCTCAATATTATATTCAAGCAGGAGTTGAAATGTACTTCTTACAGAAATTAGTGTGATTTGTGTATAATTTCTTCCACTAAGAAGAGAAAAGAAAGAGAATTCTACATTTATTCTACTTCAGATTCAGCAGTTTTGAGATCTGACAGCTGGAGGGCGTGGGTGGGAGCTCTGTTGGTGTCCCACCCTGATCCCATCGGACACTTCTCCCAGCCCTTGCCCCTCCCGTCCCAGCTCCTGCACACTTAGCTGCTGAGGCTCACACTGGAGACCTTCAGTAGATTATCCTTAGACGAAGGAGCTTTCTCTTTCCTGGGGAGAGCAGGTGAGTATTTAGCAGTTCTTCACTTTCCCCTCACCCTGTAGATGTGACTGGTGTGGGCGTGCAGTGGCCTAGCTACTCTGCCTCAAGGCTGGACAAACTCAGGTGTAATTTATGCTCCACTTTTACCCACAGGATGGGGCTGAAGCTGGGACTTTACCTGAATTTGCACCCCTGCCTGGCTTCTTTCCTTCTCCTGTCCTTCTCCCCCTTCTCACATCCTTTTATTGATTTCTTCTGAGAGCAATTCTTACTAAATTGTTTGCTCCCAATCTTTAGTCAGAGTCTGCTTCTGAGAGAACTTGACCTCAGATGGTGGGTCAGGGGTCAAGAAGGAGGTGAATGTCTTCTTTGGCCCTGCCAGGCCAACTCTTTGCTTCCTGCACCGCCGGTGCCCGAGGGAGCTGCCCCAGAGTCTGTTCTCTGCTTCATGGTTCATTTGCTCCCTATTTTGAGAGGTGTCGGTGGTGGTTGGCTTTAGCATCGGCCTCTTTCATAGAATGAGGAGTTTAGCACCAGCCCTTCAGGGTTTCTTAAGCTTGATTCCATCTGCTGTCTTTGTAACAAAATTTGCTGGAAGTTTCTCACCTGGGGATGGAACTACTCCAAGTTTTTGGCTCTTTCGCTGGTTTTCTTCTGTTTCTGTTATGCACAGGTTATGATGGTGTTTGTGCAGCAGTATGTACTTATATTACCATCTTGCTAGTAAAATTCTCCAAAAGGTTATTTTTTTCCTTGTTGACAATTTGAAGAAAAATATGATTTAAAATGCACAGAAACCTGTAGTAAATGACTAGAACTAGAGACGTTACTAAAAAGGAACATGTAATTTATTATTCCAGAAGAAATAATTAGGTTTTATCCTAGTTTATGATTTGGATTATTGCAAGCAAATTAAAAAGTGAGAAAATATTTCTTGAAGGGTTTTTTGCAATGTATCTTTGAAGGTGTCAGCAATAAAAAGAACTTGCAAAAAATGTATGACTAATTCAAGAATTAGACGGACCTACTTAAGTTCTTTTTGAGAAGCATTTATTCCCGCATCATGGGAATGTATGAGTATCATTTATTTGAACTATAGTATTTGGCTAGGGCTACTCTGACAGTGTGTCTGTGAGTGAACCGGAATGATAAGAATTGAAGAAATCCATCTCCTTACCCACTTTGAAGCTAATGATAAGGTTTATTTTTATTGTGCGTGGGGAAATGTGCTTTAAATAAAGACATGGTATAATTTGTCATGATTCTTATGATAATATATATATTTTTCACAGTTGCTGATATGTAAGTGCACTTTGTTATCTCAATGACAAGGCTGTTTTAAGTTGAAAATGATAAACAGCTAACATTATTTTAAAATGTTTCCTGTGCATATTGTCTCATTATTGGTACCTTTATGCTTACTGATCAGAGTGTTAGAACAATGTCCACGTTTCTTGAGCAGCCTTCACTTCCCAACCACAATTATATGAGAGAGAAGAAAAAATTGAATAAGTTTTGCCTGTTTTAAAACATGAAAATATATTACTAGCACATTATGTCAAGTTATTCTTCATCTCCTTGCCCCTTCAGAATGAACCCCATGGGGAATTTGATTATATTTGAGGTAAACTTGTAAATTTGGGAAAAATAGACATTTCTATAATGTTTACTTTTCCTATTAAAGAACCTTTGTTTTTAGTTTCTGGTTTTATGTATCAGTACAGTTGTGTTTTTTTAGTAATTTTAAGCTACGTTTATTCCTGAATACTTAATTCAACTTCTTTAATCCAATTTATTTTTTAACTCATTATTGGTTATCAGGAAGCTATTCTGAAAATATTTTAAATGTTTAGATTTACAGAAAAATTGCAAAGATAATCCAGAATTCCCATATGTTCCATATCCTGTTTTCCTGATTTTTATTTTCTTACATTAATACATTAAATGATATTAATTATAATTAATTAATTACATTAATTAACAATAATATTCATTTTATCACTTGAATTTTGGAATATTTTTGAAAGTAGCATTTTGTGCTCTTTCAACATATTCCAAAATTATGGGTCTTTAGATTTTATGTTACTAATTTTGAGTAAATGTTTATAATGTATATCTTCCTAGAAAATTCATCATTTTGGTAAAATATTAACACTTATTTTCTAGTCATGCATACTATTACTTAATTTTGGTCTTTGTATTATTAATTTATAGAAATAATTTATGTATTCTTGGTAAACATTTGTGTCTCTTATTATCTCCTCTCTCTCCCTCTGTATTGTACACAATTTTCTCCAGTAAAGGTTTTAGTTCTTCTTGGGCATTTTGGATTTTTCTACTTCTTTGGCCAGATCCCTTTTATTTCTCTGCCTTCCTATTCCTAGTCACTTTTTCTGTCTGCCTCTGAAGAGATTGTGTCTTCTTAGAGAGAGCACAATGTGTTCTCATTTGTCATCTTTTTTTTTCCGAGTACCAAATTTATGTATTTATATAGATCACTTATGTATTAACATTTAAATTCTTCATATATATTATATTTTTGGCTGATTTTCCATTTATTATTTTTTTCTTTTTTTTATTTCAGCATATTATGGGGGTACAGATGTTTAGGTTACATATGTTGCCCTTGCCCCCCCCTCCCAAGTTAGAGCTTCAAGCGTGTCCATCCTCCAGATGGTGCGCATTGCACTCATTATGTTTGTCTATACTCATCCCCTCCTCCCCTCTCCCACCTGCCCGACACCCAGTAAATGTTATTCTTATATGTGCACTTAGGTGTTGATCAATGAAACCAATTTGCTGGTGAGTACATGTGGTGCTTATTTTTCCATTCTTGGGATACTTCACTTAGTAGAATGCGTTCCAGCTCTATCCAGGAGTATACGAGAGGTGCTATATCACCATTGTTTCTTAAAGCTGAATAGTACTCCATGGTATACATATATCACATTTTATTAATCCACTTATGTATTGATGGACACTTGGGTTGTTTCCACATCTTTGCAATTGTGAATTGTGCTGCTATAAACATTCGGGTGCAGGTGTCTTTTTCATAGAGGGTCTTTTGTTCTTTTGGGTAGATGCCCAGTAATGGGATTGCTGGATCAAATGGTAGTTCTGCTTGCATCTCTTTAAGGTATCTCCATATTGCTTTCCACAGAGGTTGCACTCGTTTGCAGTCCCACCAGTCATCTTTAAAAAAAAACAAACAAACAAAAAAAACAGAAACACAATTCTTCTTAGTTTTCAAAATGTTAGAAATTTTTATTCACTTTTGAATTTTGATACCCTGGATTTGGGACAGGTGAGACTGGAATGATGTCTACTCTATTTTTCACTCTCTGAGGTTTGAGGTGTTCTTAGGAAAGGAACTAATTGTTTGGTGAGACTAACACCAAATTCCATATGTTTGCATGTATGCTTGCATCCCAGAGCAGGGGCCAGCACAGGGAGCGAGGTAATTTGGGGAACCATTTTGGTTTACAGTGTGGGGCATGTGTGATCTGACAAGGTCCTATGGGCAAAAGTCTTTGCTGTAGTTACCTGCTATCCCTACTGCTGCTGTGAATGGCAGTAGCTGAGCTCCTATATAATGCCATCCTTTGAACACAAGTTTCCATCCCCTTTCACCTAATTAAAATACCATTCCAGCATTCTTCTCCTTCCTGTACTATTCATTTCTCTTTTTCTCCCAGAAGATTCCCACCAGCAAGGATTGCTGTCTTCAAACAAAACAAAACAAACAAAAAAACCCTCTTGACCTCAAATCCCTCTTCAGTTGGGACCCAGATACTGACTACTTCCCTTCACTGTTAAATTTCTTGATTAGATTGGTCTCTAGTAGTTTACTTCATTTTCTTCCCTCTTTTCTCTCCTCAAATCCATTCAGGTCTAGTTTTGAGCCCATCATTTCACAAGCATTGCTCTTGTCACTGTCACCAGTAACTTCAATATTGCCAAATTTCCCTGTGACCAACTTCGAGTCCTCATCTTCATTGGTTTAACAATACTTGATAACAGTTGTTTACCTCCTCCTTGAAAAAGTTCTTTAAATTTGTGTCCAGGTCAGCAGTGCTCTCGAATCTTCCATTCTCCTGGCCGTTTTTTCCAGCCTTCTTTGCTGATGTAGCCAGATTTTCTCTCTCCTCCATATAGACTCACGAAGTGCCTTTAAATACACATATATTCTGGCGAATCCAAACTTACATCTGTAGTACAATCCTCTCACCTCGATGCCTAAGTGTTGGGCTTCTCTATCCAATTGCCTACTTAATTTTTCCATTAGAATGTCAAATAAGCATCTCAAATTTAAAATACTCGGATAACCGATCTTCTCCACCTCTCCAGACCTGTTTCTCCTGCAGTCTTTTGCATGACAGGAGTTGGTAAGTTCATCCCTCTAGTTGCTCAGGCAATGATCCTTGGATTCGTCCTTGATTCCCCTTTTTCCCACTCCTCAAATCAGTCCGTCAGCAGAATCTGTCAGCTCTCCTAGAAATATGAATCCAAAATGTTTATCACCTCCACGGAGCCAAGCCCTATTAATTCCTGCCTCACTTCCTGCGGTAAGTTCCTGACTGATTTTCCTGTTTCTTCCTTTGCCCTTTGACAAGTTGATCCTACACAGCCCCACCCGTGGGCCTTCCCTGCTCGCAGCCCCTGGCATACCTTTTTCACTCTGTCCAGCTAGAACATGTACACATATCTTGTCTTCAGGGGCATTGGCCTTGTCATTTCCTCTGGCAGGGACGCTTTTCTTCCTGTTCGTAAGTGTCGAATGTTGAAACCTGTGCTCACATAACCTGCAGCCCCATACCATTTCCCTTCTTTATTTTTCTCTAGAGACTTTACCACCCTTTAGCGTTGTGTCTATTTTCTTAACCTGTTTTTCATCTGTCTCCTTCCACTGACTGCAGGTCATGGGGCAGAGATATACCTGAGTGTGTGTGTTTTTGCTCTTCCAGCTATAGCTGGGGGAACGGGGACACCCAAGAAATACTCTAAACTGTTGAGTAATAAATGATGAAGTGACTTTTTTGAGAGAAGTTATTAATTTCATAAACATTATAGTTATTGACTTAAAGATGAGAGAAGATATATATAGTGAAAAGTAAGTCTCCTATGCCTTATCCTCGGTTCCCATTGCTTTATTCTAAAAATGGTGTGTGTGTATACAAACACGTGCCTCTAAAAAATAGCACACTGTCCTACACATGGATATTTAAGCTGTTGCTTATTTTGGAGATCATTCTTCATCATTACACATATTATACATTTACATATACATATATATTAATATATACTGACCAACCATGATCTCTTTTATATATAACATAAATAGCAATGTATTGGACTGTGTGTACGCTATTTTTAAGGGTGTGTGTATGTGTAGACACATATATATATACTGATACTTAACCTTTTTTCCTGGCTGATGGTTGAGTTTCAAGTCAGTATTTGACTGTGATTTTTTTTCTTTTCCAGTGCCCACTGTTGATGTCTTTCAGATTTCCACAAAAGAACGATTTGGATTGGGACATCAGCTAAAAAAGTAAGTTTGCCAAAGTGTATAAAAGAAAAGTAAATTTCTGTTAAAGAGAACTGAGTTATTGTTTTGCTTTCTTTTAAAAAACGTTTATTTTATAAGAGCTTTTTGAAGCGAGTGCCTCAGGAGAGGAAATCATCCTGGTGTTAGGAGCTGCACTGATAGTTTAGTTAGCAGAGCTCACTTATCTGCCTGGGCTGGGGTCCTATTTGTCACCCTAGATCCATTCCCTTCCCTCTAATATCTGGCACCCCACCTGGGGAGGCTGGCCTGTGTGGACGCAGGTTCCTGCGTCTCTGTGCTCCGAATGTGACAAGCAAAGGGAAGAGGAGAGTAAGGTGGGAGTGCTGTTGCCCGGGTTTCCTCCCTAGGAGGTCATTTTGAGCTGACTAGTCCTTCAGCTGAAGCTTCCCGTTCTGCCCCAGGCTGTAGCATTTGCGTGACTTTCTTGCTAGGTTCTATTGATGGTTCCACTTGCTTGTTCCTTGGGACCTAGAGGTGGTAAGAGTTTAGCAGCTACTAGCCTTGGGCTACTGAACTATCCCTACTTCCCATGTCTATACTTTTGAAACACTCTTTTTGTAAATAAACTCTTTATTTCCTGTTTGGACCTTGACTCACTCATACAATGACTTGGCTTATCTCTTATAAATGGACTTGGTTCTTCAAAAATATAATATATATGTAATTAATTTGAATAGGCAGATACATTATTCAATATGTCATTATTAGCCCATATGGCATTGCATTTATGTAGTCACTAGGGTTCTGGCACGCTATGGTATTTTTAATAGACTTGAAATAGAAATAAATGATAATAGGTTTTGAGCATCAGGAAAAGATGAATGCTGCTCTTGTGTATTGCCTCATAAAATCTCACAGAGGCTTATTGATAGTTTTTCCACTGTTCAACTCTAATTTGCTTTTGTTTTCTGGTCTTAAAATCTATTTTATATAAAAATCTATTTTCTAAAAACAAAAAAAGTGAACACTGATAGGCTAGCCAGATACAGTGGCACAGAAAGAAATTGCATCTTAGAGTAGGAAAAGAACAACGATAAATTACAGACACAAGAATTCCCTTTAAACTTTTTCTGAAATCACATGATCACTGGTGTGATCCGAGGCATAGACCTTTGGGGCCCATTGGCCTGTGGTTTGGTATGGATCCAGAGTGCTTATTGTGGTTTTCCCTGAAGAAAATAATGATGCTGGCCTCGTGTTTCCCTTTGGTGACCTTCCATGCAGAGGGAATATGGTTTTCTCTTTAGATACGGAGTCTAGATGGGCCTCAACTTTTCGTAAGAGGACATAAAACTACCCCCATTGAACTGACTTTTAGAACGTAGGCACATACCTCAATTAGCCAAGATCAGAACATAGACAGTAAATTCTATAGTTATTAAAATATCTGCTTTAAGAATTTGTATTTATGGAGAATCCTGAAAAATTATTTATTCTTCTGAATCTGCAAATTTAACTTAAATGTAAATTTATCAAGAGAGACCATTAGAGAACTGTATACTTAAACACAGGGGTTAGGCCCTTCATAATGATGCAGTCCACATGTTCACTTTTATTTTAATGAATTTTAATTTGGCATCATACATTGGTCTTTATTGAGCAATAATCTAAGAGAAAACACATTCAAGCTATCTATTTCATTTACTAAGTAAAGAACTTATTGAGGTCATTTTGTGTGATGTAGGAAGCCTCATGTGTGGTATCTAGGGTTGTCCATGTCATGGAGTTCTAGAATTGTTTCAAGTTTTTATGACTTTAAATTGAGTCAGCATTGCTCAAGTATGAGTTGTGCATAGACCACATTTGAAAAAAACAAAATTCTTGTAAATCCCCAGTGTTGGGTTTAAAGATGTGCAAATATGAAATTAGGTAATAAACCCTTAGTGTTTAGAATTCTGCCTCTCTAAAGCTAAATTTGATTTATAGTGTATGTTTAACATAATATATTATGCACTGTTTTCCTATAAGGATCCACAGGAGAAATTTTCTCAGTTTTCCATTCTAATATTAGGTCAGCTTTCCCAGTGCAGTTAGTTTTATTTTTTTGATTGGATTTTATTTCCTGCATTGAGCCTATATCTTAACACGTCTTGGAGATGATCATGGAGCCTGCCTCTATATTATGTCATCCAAGTTGGGTACCACCTGACCTTGCCACATTTTTTTCCTGTGATTTTCCTCTCACCAATTTCCTCCCTTGATTTTAAATCGTTTTCCTTTATATACTTTTGTATGCCACTTAAGAACTTTTTAAAAAAAAAATGTGGTGGGGTTAATCAAAACAAGACAAGAATTGCAAAAGCAAAGAAGTCTTGGAATAAATAGCTTTCTGCTCATAATAGCTTCTAAGTACATTATATGGGCTCAGAAAAGGAAACTATGTATATAATTGCGATCCTGACAAATTAAAGAAAGCTGTGCTGTGTTCAGTAAGTACCAAGTAGAATATGTAGTAGATTTAATTAATATTCCCATTTAAATGATTAATGTTTTCAAAAAGTTACTTGCTTTGGGGGATAAATTTTAGCTATATAGAAAGTTTGTTAATGTGGACTAGAATCTTTTTTAGATGATCCTGATATATTTAAGTTTCCTTAATTATAATTAGATTTGGCTGTGATCCTTAAGGTTCTTTCTGGTCTAAAATTACAGAATTTTAAAAATCCTGTCTCATCCTCACAATAATTTACAAGAAGAAACTGAAGTATAAAGAGTTTATTTTCCCAGAAACATACAGCAAGTTAGGAAGGCAAGTTTAGAATCCAGGCCCTTTGTTCCTGCTTAGGTGTGTTTTCAGCAAATAAGAGTCACTCATTTATCCTTTATTCTGGTGTGTTTTGGGTGGGAGGGTGGTCTTAACAACAATAGCAGCAGCAAATGCTAATGCAGCACTTATTATATGTCAGCCACTTAGAAAAGTGCTCAACCTGTATTAAGTCACTTAATCTTTACAACAACCCTAGTAAGCAAGAATTGTTATTATCACATTTCCTAGATGATGAAACTAAGGCCCAGAGAGGTTGAACAACTTGTTTAAGGTCACATAGCAAGAAAATGATAGAGCCAGAATTTGACTGCAGGTCAATAATTTTTATCTGCACACTAATCTTCCTTTCATATAATCCTGGAAATCTTTTTTCTTGATATCATCCATACAATGTATGTGACATTGAGTGAATATTCAGAGACTGTGAAGGCAAAAGAGCCTAAAAGAAAAATTACTTGCATATTTTCTTATAGCTGACCTGAAACAGATGCAGTCATCAGTATCATACAGAGTATCTGTCATTCAAAGGTTGAGCATATCTAGACAATGGAAATAATCTTGAACTTCATGTGGTTTTATGCTGAGTTTGCATAGATCAAGCTTGTGTTCAAAGGGGGGAATATATCACAAATCTCCTGTGTTTCCTTCAATATGTACCACATAAAATTAGGAATCAATTTTTCATATGTAGAGTTCTACATTTCTAAACCAGCCTGAAACCTTTATTTGCATAGCTGGTTGTGACATCATCTGCTCTTCACTTAGTGCTAATGTATAGTTTAGCTTGAAATCTTATTTTTCTTCTTTTTATCATCAGCCAGTGGCAATGGTAATAGTTCTTCACACCAGCACAATAGTAAACAAAACTCAAGTGTGAATACTGACATCTCTTAGTGGCTGCGTGATGAGGAGGTACTTGTTATACTAAATGTGCTCGTATGTATTCTTTAGATTACCACTGAAATTAAACACATTAAATGTCTTATAAGCTAATTCCTTTTGAATCCAAGAATGTCTAGGAATCTGGGTATCCAAGTTGTTAGAATTACTGATTTTAGATGTTGAAAGTCCAACTTTAGAATGCAAATGTAATATGACAGAGGGAAAAATTTTCCCATTTTGACCTGTTAGGGTTAGTTTTTTTGCTCCAATCGGCTTACCAAGATTAGGCAAACCCTTTCTTAGGAATGGAGCAATGGGATAGAAATTTTTTGTAGGAAGAAAATCTGACTCTGCTTGGTATGAACAGTGGTGTCAATGGGGATTTCAGATTAAGTACAGGGAGAAGTGATGATTCTAATAATAATATTACTTTTCAATCCTACTGAAATTGTGGATGGAAAAAAACTTCAAACACAAAGTATATAATAAAAAAATTCCCTTACCCTGAGCTCTGAGCAAATTTATTGCAAATTTGGAATCATGGCATCATTCATTGCAGTTGCACTCCCTTTTTTCTCACCACTTCTACTGCTAAAAGGACCCCAAATAATTCTGCATGCGACTGTTTCTTCTTCTGAACTCATCAAAACCAACAAAGAAAGGTTGGAGTAGTAAACCCAGGTGATATAATTTCTGGATATCTGAGTTAGTTTGTTAAGACCTGAATGATCTTGAAGAATTTTATAAGGAATTTAATAATTGGCCTTATGCTAAGAGTCACATCTGTCCCTTTTGAATAACGTACATTATACATATGAAAACTCTTATTTGACAATAAACACACCCAACTCTTGTCCCTTTTATCCAGGCTAACTTGCGCAGATTTCATCCTTATTTGTAAAATGTGTGGAATAATCGCTACCTGCTGAGGGTGCTCCGAAAATTAAAGAGAAAAATGTATATGTATTAATAATATTCCTAATTTGCCCCCTGACATATTGTAACTAGTAAACAAATGGTAGTTACATTTTCCTATTCAAAAGCAATCTGTGTTAGAAATAACTGAAAAAAGCATGAAAAACAGGCAGTGCTGAAGTGATTTTTGAAAGAAAACCAAAATGTTTAATTTATTGCACACTTTTAATATTTAATTGTAAAATCTCATATCTACTTAAATATCAGTGTAGGGGACCTGCATCCACTGCCGCTTTTAAGGTGTGGGATACAGAAAAGCCATCCCAGCCTGACCTGTCTCAGAAAGCAGTGCTATGTTGAAGTTCACAGTTGACTTTTTGGAATTCTTTACCATAAAGCACTGATGAAGTAATCTTGACATAGAAAATCTTGAGATTAAGAGTTACCAAATTCTTGACTTATGATAGTATAACTAAAAATTTTAAGAATATCCAAATTTTAAAAAAATAGCATATTTAAAGGTAGATGGGCTGTACTGAAGGTACAATTTGCTGACCACATATTTCTACATGGAGCCAATTTTGCATTGTTTGTTTTTATATGTAATTTTACAGTTTTATTTTGTTTTCCTTTCCATGAAGAAAAATACAGAAGCAAATCAAGCAAAAAGAAATTGGCTTTACTTGTATCTTAATAAATAACATCAATTAGTAACACAATTTTTTAAAAAATCGTATTTCCAGGATGAACAAAAGAATGCAGAATTGTTTTTTCCACTCCAGCTAAAGTTGTTGATCCTGAAGGCTGTCCTTATAATTCTCTTTGTATCTTTGCTCTTCTGTCACTTCTTCTGTCATAAGGATTATTAATTATATCAAGTTATATTATAATTTAATTATGTTAACGATTGGTAATTATTATCATTTACTGTGACATAATTAGTCACAGTAAAGGCCTGGTAATTTGATATATGATGCTTTCTTTCAGATGAAAAATCTTGTATGATTCTTAATTAGCATCTCACTGACTACTGTGTGTTTATTTTCCTTTGATAAATGCATTCTCTACATAATAAATACAGAAATATTTGTTGAAATTACCTTGGAACTGTGATAACAGAATTACTTTTGGGTTGACAGAATCATGCAGACATTTGTTACACAGCAGTGGAAACAGAGCAAAGAAAAATCCAATTGCCTGCACAATAAAAAGTTGTCAGAGAAGAAAGTGAAGTCTCCCCTGCATTTATTTTCTACTTTGCGCAGGTTGGTAACAAGCAACTTCATCATTGTCTTACCAAATGCTGAACATGGATACTCCATGCTTCGAGCATTCTTTCTGTAATCTGGACATCTGTTTATTTTGTTTATGACTTCGAAGAAAGCACTGATTTACATGTATTCCATCAAAAATACATATATTCATCCCTATGTTTAGAGTTTTTATTTCTTTAACATTGATTGAATTTACTAAAATTACATTCTTTGTTTCCTAATCACATAAGAGTTTTCTCTACAAAATTAGTTCCATATAGGGCTCTGGGATAGATAAGAGGAGGGAAAAAAATCTTAGAATTTTTTTTTTTTCCTTCTTTGCTTTTCAAGAAAAATGGGATTCAAATCCCGTGAACATTCTGCAGATACCTTTGATTTCAGGCGGTATTAAAATGAGGTGGTGAAATATTATAGCACAGTTGAGTTTCAGCTTGACAAGTGTTCTCTGTGGTCTGTTATATCCATAATTTGCCCTGTATTAATCGTTGTTCCATTTTGAAGGTCGCCAAGTTATCCTCCCCCTGGTTGTGGTAAAAGCAAATCCAAACTGAAATCTGAGCAAGATGGAATCTCCAAAACACATAAGCTGTTACGGAGGACTTGTTCCAGCACAGTCAAGACTGATGACGTGTGCACTACAAAGTCACACAGGACCTTTGGTCGCTCCCTGTCCAGCGATCCCAGGGCTGAGCAGGCGATGACAACAATTAAATCACACAAACTCTTGAACCGTTCCTGCCCTGCAGCCGTTAAGCAAGAGGACTGCCTCACTCTAAAGTCACATAAACTATTGACTCGATCTTGTTCTGGAGATCCACGATGTGAGCACAACACCAACCTAAAGCCCCACAAACTGTTAAGCAGGTCTTACTCCAGTAATCTCAGAATGGAAGAATTATATGGACTGAAAAATCACAAATTGCTTAGCAAGTCCTACTCCAGTGCCCCCAAGTCATCCAAAACTGAGCTTTTCAAGGAACCTAACGCCGAGAGCAGGAGGCTCTCTCTTACCTCAGGGCTTATTGGTATCTTAACACCATCTTCATCTTCATCTTCCCAGACTGCTGTGCGTAAATATTTTCATCTTGAGTTCTTAAATGTTAGCTAAGGTGCAGTAGAATTTGTTTGTTTGGTTTTTTTTTTTTTTTTGGTAAGATCTGGTGGAAGAAAGAAGCAAAACATTTTTTGTTTGTTATTTGTTTTAATCTACTGCTTTTTTCTTTTTTGATATTGTTTTGTGTACCAGATATTTGCAAGTGGCACTGAAATGTCAGTTTTGATTCTGAAAAAATAAATGTAGCTATTTATTGGAGGTCCAGTCCGAATTCCTATCACAGTAATAAATGCTCCTAAAAATGAAAGGAAGTCAGTTGGGTTCACAAAGCCTTTCCTTCTAAGCAAGCCTGTAATTTTAATGTTTTATTAAGCAGGTTGATCTAATCTCTGATTTTCTCACATGAGTAGTAAGAGGACCATGTTTTTCTTGCAATTAAATTTAGGATAATCTTCCAGTTATACATAAGAGGAGAATTTTGCCCATGGATATTGTTACCTGTGGAAAGAAGCAGCTTTTATAGCGATTTCCCAGAGCCTCACTTGAAATTGTTCTTAGTGTCCACTTTATATAGAAGCTGTTTTTTGGAAACATATGGGGGCCAGGAGCTGACTGTATTAATAACTAAGTCCTTTTGGTGATATTTATTCGGAATCAGTCTTACACAAAATTTACCAATAAAGTGATTGACATTATTATAGCCAATTTCAGGTGAAGAAATAGGCCTTTCTTCTGTATATTATTTGCGTATTCAAAATAATTGATAAAAAGTTTTGTTTCCTTTTACTAAATGTATGTGTGTATGTTGGAGGTGCGTATTTACCTCTAGCCATTCATATGGATACACCCAGCAGCAGATGAAATTGAAAAAAATAAGATACTGCTTTCAGACAGTATTGTTATTCTTATATAGGTTTATTTCTAAAATTAAAATGTAAATTGTACTGTAAAATTATATTTATTTTACAAAAATTTGAGTAATTTGATAATTTTATGTGAATATCATATCTCTTCAAAGATAAGCTTTAAGGACATGGAGAAAATAATGTTGAACAACTACATAGTGGAATGTTCCCCGTGAATGTTCCCCAAGAAAGATAATTTCAGATATTTTGGGAAAGAAAGAGTCTTATGTGTCTTAATGTCCTCTCATATGGCTGGGCATAATATTTAATACACATTTTGGTGCTGTGCCACTTTCAGTAGCTGCCTAATATTTTCTTGGAGGAATAATTGCATCTGATTGTAAAATAAGATTGAAGTACTCTAATGAAGAGGAATGAGCATTTGCTGATGAGTAACGAGGAAACAAGTTTTTGTGTTAATGTAAAGATGATAATCATTTTTACTAGAGGATCAGAAATGAAGAATGCTATTTATTTGGTAAAGGCAAAGATTGCGGTAGTAATGGCAGAAAGAGTATTTATAATAGAGTGAATAAAGAAATTCTAAAATCTTGATGTCATAATCAGTGACTTAATTCATTTTTCATGAGATCTTAAAAAGATCACTTTTGTATTCACTGTTGCAAAAAGTAAAAGGCTGTAATTTATACACATTTCAAATTAAAAAGTTATTTCATTTTTTTACTTTGCTTTTTATAGCCAAATGGTGCAAAATGCATTCCAATACGAGACCGTGGCTTCCTAGTGCAGGTATGAGCCCAAACTCCATCCATTGTAGAAATATTTTCGAATCATTTATGAGCTCGACTGAATGCTTTCTCCTTATTATTTTATTCAGACAATTGAGTTTGCTGAACAGCGGATCCCTGTATTGAATGAATACTGTGTGGTTTGTGACGAGCCACACGTGTTTCAAAATGGCCCTATGCTTAGGGTAAGTTCTTGTTGATGGAATGTTAGTGTTGATTTAGAATATAAATACAAAGTTTTGAAATATAAAAATAAGTAAGTAAATAAATGCAGTTTAAAGTAATTACTCTATTGAGCAAATTATTTAACATACTATGTGGCATAGTTTTCAAAAAAATGAATTAGTATTACTTCTGAAGGAATACGTGTTTGGTATTAGGAAAGCATTTGTTATTATGTTTCTTATGTATGTTTACCTAACAGCTATCTGTCCATCTATACCTGTATCTATTCAATATTAAGCATCTTAAATAGTGAGTTTTGAAGAAACAGTGTTTACAAGTTTGTGTAACAAAGATGCCTAATCAGTGTTTCTTCAAAACTCCACAATTTAAGATGCTTAATAGAGAGAGGACAGTCTAGGCCCTATGCCAATTAGAAGAGGTACATTGTAGTATCAGCAGAATCAGAATAAAGATTTCCAAAAATGCCAAGTTCCTAACACATTTGGGACATTATTAAGGGAGTATGAAAATAATCGATGTGTGCATGCATTTGGGGAGAATTATTCAATTTCAAAAGTTTTTTTGCAATTTTTTGGATGAAATTCATATAATGTATAAGTCACTATTTAAAGTATACAATTCAGTAGTTTTTAATATATTCACAATGCTGTACAAACATCACCACTATCTTATTACAGGTAGTGGAATTTCCATTACCTTAAAAAGAAATCTCACAACTGTTAACAGTCACTCGCAATTTCTCCTTTCCATCATCCTCTGGCAAATACTATTAATAATCTATTTTCTGTCTCATATGGATTTGCCTGTTCTGGATAATTGATATAAGTGGAATCATACACTGTGTGGCCTTTTGTTTCTGACTTCTTTCACTTAGTATAATATTTTCAAGGTTCATTCGTGTAGCGTGTGTCAGTACTTTATTCTTTTTATGGTGGAATAATATTCCATTTTATGGATATATCACATTTGTCTATCCATTCATCAGTTGATAGAATGGCTGGGACATATGTTAACTCTGTTTAACTCTTTGAGGAATGACCAAACTGTTCCAACAGCAGCTATACCATTTCACGTTTCCACCCACAATGTAGAACAGTTCCAGTTTTCCCACATCTTTGCCACTTATTAGTTTCCTTTTTTATTTTTAAATTATAGCCATCCTAGTGTGTATGAGGTTGTTCCTCATTGTGGTTTGGATATACACTTCCCTAGTGACTAATGATTTTGAGAATCTTTTCATGTGCTTATTGACCATTTGTATATCTCTGGAGAACTTTCTATTTAATTCTTTTTCCCTTTTTTAATTGAGTTATTAGTATTTTTTTTTTTTTTTGGTGAGTAGTAAAATTTCTTTGTATATTCTGAATACTAGATCCCTATGAGATATATGATTTACAAATGTTTTCCCCTATCCTGTGGGTTGTCATTTCATTCTCTTGATAATATCATTTGATGCACAAAAGTTTTTAATTTTGATAATGTCTTACTTATTAATTTTCTCTTTTGTTGTTTGTGTTTTTTATGTTGTGTCTAAGGAATCATTGCTTCATTCACAGTCACGCAGATTCACACTTATGTTTCCTTCTAAGAATTTTATAGTTTATGTCTTATATTTAAGTTACTGATCCCTTTTGAGTTAATTTTTGTATATTGTGTGAGATTGGGATCCAAATTTATTCTTTTGCATGTAGATACACAGTTGTCCTAGTATCATTTGTTGAAAAGACTATTCTTTCTCCATAGAATGATTTTGGCACCCTTGTTGAAAATCGTTTGAACATAGATGTAATGGTTTATTTCTGGACTCTCAATTTTATTTCCACTGATCTGTAGGTCTGTCCTGATGCCAGTACCACATTGTCTTGATTGATGTAGCTTTGTTGTAAGTTTGAAATCAAGAAGTGCAAATCTTCTTTGTTCTTCTTTCACAAGATTGCTTAGACTATTTGCAGCCCTTTGCATTTCTGTATGAATTCTGTGGTTAACTTGTCCATGTCTTCAAAAAAGGTAGTTGGAATTTTGATAGGTTTGTGTTATATCTGTAAGTCAATTTGGGGACTATTGTCATTGGCTATAGACTGAAGGTTTGAATCCTCCCAAAATTCATTATCTTGAAATTCCCATGTGATGGCACTAGGAGGTGGGGCCTTTGGAAGGTGATTAGGTCATGAGGGTGGAGCCCTCATGAATGGGATTAGTGCTTTTAGAAAAGAGATCACAGAAAGCTTTCTCACTCCTCTGCCATGTGAGGACAAAGCAAGATCTATCTGTGTTCATACTGTGGTACTGATCTATGAATCAGGAACTAGGCACTCACCAGACACAAATCTGCTGGCACCTTGATTTTGAACTTCCCAGCCTCGGAAATTGGGAAAAATATTTGTTGTCTGTAAGCTACACGTCTGTGATATTCTGTTAGAGCAGCCTGAATGGACTAAGACATCATCTTAACAATATTAACTTTTCCAATCCATGAACACAGGGTATCTTTCCATTTATTTAGATTTTTTTTTTTTTTTTTTTTTTTGAGACAGAGTCTCACTCTCTTGCCTGGGGCGAGTGCTGTGGTGTCAGCCTAGCTCACAGCAACCTCAAACTCCCGGGCTCGAGCAATCCTACTGTCTCGGCCTCCCGAGTAGCTGGGACTACAGGCATGTGCCACCATGCCCGGCTAATTTTTTCTATATATAATTTTTAGCTGTCCAATTAATTTCTTTCTGTTTTTTTGGTAGAGACGGGGTCTCGCTCTTGCTCAGGCTGGTCTCGAACTCCTGAGCTCAGAACGATCCACCCGCCTCGGCCTCCCAGAGTGCTAGGATTACAGGCGTGAGCCACCGCGCCCGGCCTATTTAGATTTTTTAAAGTTTCTTTCAATGCTGCTTTGTAATTTTCAGTATCCAAGTCTTGTGCTTGTAAATGTTTATTTTTTTAAGTATTTTATTCTTTTTTTGATGCTAATGTAAATGAAATTGCCATTTCATTTTCAGATTGTCCTTTTCTAGTGTATAGATATAGCAATGATTTCTGTGTGTTAATTTTGTATCCTGCAACTTTTCTGAACTTACTTATTAGCACTATTAAGTTATTTTCAGATTCTTTAATGTTTTTCTACCTATGATAATGTCATCTGCAAATAGAGGCAACTTTATTATTTCCTTTCAAATGAAGATGCCATTTATTATGTTTCCTTACTTAATGTTGATTAGAAGTGGCAAGACCAGAAACCTTTATCTTGTGATTTAGGGCAAAAACAATCATCAGTCTTTCACTGTTACTGGATTTTTTCATAGATGCACTTTGTCAGGTTAAGATGAAGTCCCTTCTAGTTCTAGTTTGTTGACTGTGTTTTTAATCATAAAAACATTCGTGTTTGCTTGGGGTTTTATTTTTTTTGTATTTTCTGTGTCTCTTAATATGATCATTTTTTATTCTGTTAATATGGTATATGACATTCACTTTTTATGTGTCAAATTTGTATTTCTGGGTCAAATCCTAATTGGTAAGTGATATAGTTCTTATATGCTGCTGGATTCAGTTTGCAGCTTTATTCATGAGGTATATTGATGGATAGTTTAATTTTCGTGTGATATCTTTGTCTACTTTCTGGGAGAGTTTGTGTCAGATTTGTGTTAATTCTTAAATGTTTGATAGGATTATGTAGTAAACCATGTAGGTCTGGAAATTTCTGTTTTAGAGGTATTTTAATTTATGAATTCAATTTCCTTATTAGTTTGGGACTATTCAAATTATGTATTTTATATTGGATAAAATGTGATAATTTTTGCTTTTGGAGGAATTGGTCCGTTTTGTCCCAGATGTTATATTTATGTGAGTAGAGTTGTTTATTAATATTCCCTTATTATCTTTTTGATGTCTGTAAAGTTGCAGTGATATCCTTTGTTTCATTCCAGATGTTGAAAATTTGTATCATCCCCTTTTCTGTCTTAATCAATTCTGTTAGAAACTTGTCAGTTTTATTTATCTTTTTGAAGAATGGACTCTCTCTTTCATTGAATTTCTCTGTTGTTTTTCCTCTTTCAATTTTATGTATTTATTTATTTATTTGTAACCATAATTGAAAGTGGGGGGTATTGATGTCTCCAACTATTACTGTTGAATTGTCTGTTTTTACCTTCAATTCTTTAAATATTTGATTCATGTATGTTGGGGAGATCTGTTGTTGGGAGCATATGTGTTTATAAATGTTACATCTTCTTGATGTTTTGGCCTTTTTTCAAGTCCTCCTTTGTCTCTAATGGCAATATTTGTCTTCAAGTCTATTTTGTCTGATATTGGTATAACCACTCTAGCTCTCCATTGGTTATTATTTGCATGGAATATCTTTTTCTGTGCTTTTATTTTTAACTTATTTGTGTGTTTAAAACTAAAGAGTCTTTATTGATAGCAAATTGTTGGATCTGTTCTATCTACTTTGATAATCTCTGTATTTAAGTGTAATTACTAGTAAGGAAAGACTTCCACCATTTTGCTATTTGTATTCTATTAATATATGTATTGCATCTATTTTTGTTACTCTGTTTCTCCCTTACTGCCTGTTTTTGTGTGTTAAATAGGTATTTTCTAGTGTATCATTTGAATTTTCATGCTGTAACTTTTTAATCTATTTTCTTAGTGGTTTCTTTAGGGACTACAATTAACATCTTAATTTTTAAAAATCTAGTTTAAATTAATACCAATGTGATTCTAATAATTTGTAAAAGTTTGCTTCTACATAACTTCAATCTCCTTGCCTTATGCTGTTATATATAAAGTCTAAACTATACATCTTTATATTTTATGGTCATCAATATAAATTTATAATTATTGCTTCATGCTGTTGTCTTCTACACCAGAAAAAAATTAGGCAAAAAAATCAAAGTCAAATGTATCAATATATGCAATATATCTTAAAATTTTTTTTAAAAATTACATTTATATGCATTGTTTTATATTTACCTATATAGTTACCTTTACCCCAGATCTTTATTTGTGTGGACTATCTAGTGCACTTTCAGTTTTAACCTGAAGAACTTCCTTTATTGTGTCCTTTGAGAAATCTCCACTAGTGATGAGCTCTTTTGGCTTTTATCTGGGAGTGTTTTAATTTCTCCTTTATTGTTTGAAGGATAATCTTGCTGGACATAGAATTCTTTGACAGTTTTTCTTTGTAGTTTAAATCTCTCCCCAGCACTTTGAATATGTCATTTCAATACCTTCTGGTAGTCATGATTTCTGATGAGAAATGAACTGTTTTCTTATTGAGGATCCCTTGTATTTGATAAATCATTTTTCTTTTACTGCTTTTAAGATTTGTTCTTTGTCTTTTTTTTTTTTTTTGGCATTTTGATTATGATGTGTGTGTGTGTGTGTGTGTGTGTGTGTGTGTACCTCTTTAAGTTCATCCTATTTGGAGTTAATTGGGTTACTTGGAAGTATAGATTAATATTTTTATGAATTTGGGATATTTTAAGCCATATTTATTCAAATATTCTACTTACATCTCTTCTCTTTCCGTCTGGCATAATTCCATTATCTGTACATTTGCATGGTGGTGTCCCACAGATCTCCTAGGCTTTTTAAACTTATCTTCATTCTTTATTCTTGCTATTCCTTATGTTAGATAATCTCCATTGACCTGTCTTCAAGTTCACTGATTATTTTTTCTGCTTGCTCAAGTTTATTTCTATCACTTTTGAATTTCTATTTGACTCATTTTTATAAATTCTATCTTTTGATGTTCTCTATTTATTGAGACATTGTCTTTCCTTTAGTTATTTATAGTTTTCTTTAGCTCTTTGGACATTTTAAAAATAGCTGATTTAAAGTCTTTGTCTAGTAAGTCCAGCATCTCTGATTTCTCTTGGACCCTTCCTATTGGTCACCTTTTTTCCTGTATATGGGCCTTACTTTCTTATTTCTTTGCATTCCTCATAAATTTGTGTTGAAAACTGGACATTTTGAATATAATAATGTGGCAACTCTGGGATTCAGATCTCAGCCAAACTGCCTTGACAGGCCTTACCCTTTACTTTCTGCTTGCACAGAGCCTTACGTTCAGGCAGAAGTTAGGTTTAAGGCCTTCTAACGTCTTGAGAATGCACACAGTCACGGGCAACCTCATGGCTTTCTGGATTCCCAGTAATATATGTGAGCTTTTCATAGCCCTTATGGACATCTCATTCCCCAGCTTTTTCTTCTAAGCTTTTTGTTTAGTCTATTGTTTGCCTCAATTGTTATCTGTTGCCTCACATAGCAGTAGCTAAAACATTTGTTGTAAATGTTTTCAGTTCCCACTCCAGGTATTAGGTTTAGCACTGGGTGAGCTCCAAGTCAGGCAGAAATAAAGACAAGTGTTTTGAATTTATTGTCCAGATAGGACAATAAATTAGATCCAGTAATATTAACTCTTTGTGAATGAATTCCATTCTGCTCCCTACAGCATTGGAAATGTAGGCTATTATTTTCAAGGCTACCACTGAGCTGAAGAATGGGAGATGGGACTAGGATAAGTTTAAATGTCACAAATTTTGCAATTCTTACCAAGATTTAGCCATTTGTCCTGAGTAAGCACTCCTTGGGTTACTGCAGGTTTTTAGTTAATTTCCAAAATACCAAAAAAGTTGATTCAGACAGTTTTGTGAGGTTTTTTTTGTTTTTTTGTTTTTTTTTTTGAGACAGAGTCTCACTCTTTTGCCCAGCTAGAGTGAGTGCCGTGGTGTCAGCCTAGCTCACAGCAACCTCAAACTCCTGGGCTCAAGCGATCCTCCTGCCTCAGCCTCCCGAGTAGCTGGTACTACAGGCATGCGCCACCATGCCCAGATAATTTTTTCTTTATATTTTTAGTTGTCCGATTAATTTCTTTCTATTCGTAGTAGAGAGGGGGGTCTCGCTCTTGCTCAGGCTGGTTTTGAACTCCTGAGCTCAAACGATCCTCCCGCCTCGGCCTCCCAGAGTGCTAGGATTACAGGCGTGAGCCACCGCGCCCGGCCTAGTTTTTGTGAGTTTTTTAAAAGGCTTTTATAGAAGGGTGGAAGTTTGGGCTCCTTACTCAGCCATTTTTGCTGACATTGCTCCTCATTTTAAAGTTTCAAATAAGCAAGTACATTGTACCATATCTGCCTAGTAGGTAAGGTCCAGGCTTTGAATTTGAGAAACAATAAAATGTAGATAAATATGAAGATAATGATTGAGCTAATATGATTAACAGGAGAGAGGGAGACTATCTGGGGCTATGTGCCAGGCACTGTGTGTAGATATTTGGCATATTGCTTCCTTATTTGATTTTCATGAAACACTTGTGGCGTAGGTATTTTTGTTCCCATGGTGCAAATAAGGAGACTAAGATTTATAGAGGTTAAGCAGTTTGTTCAATGCTACCCAGAAAATATAGGTAGAAGCTTGGCTTTGAACCTAATTCTATCCGATTTCAAAACTCTGCATCATAAATGCTTATTGAAGGTTTGATAATCAGAAGGCACCATGCCAGAGTCTGTGTTACACATTTTAAGAGAAAGTTGTCTTGCCATTTGGAATATGTATTTGAAAAGATAAAACACAAAACTTTGAAAGCAATAATTTTATTGGAACTTTATTGTATTTCAAAATTTGTACTTTTAAAAACCATGTATTGTAGCCATTTTAGGAATATAATCATCTGTCAGGTTTTATGATGTATTTGTTTTATTTTATTTAAGAGAAACATATGAAAAAACAGTTTTTTCCTTGCAATTATGTGCTATTTTTTTTTGCCAGTCAACTTTTCCTTCAGAGATATGTTATTCTGAACCCAAATTAACTAAATCAGCATCTAATTATTAAATAATTGTACTAATTTATTTCCATTTGACACATGGAAATGTGTAGTTATGATGAGAATGGGGAGAATCTTCTGGTCATCTCAGCCTAATCAACTTAAGAGCAACATTTTTACTTTGACAATGTGCATATGGTAATCTTAACCTATTACTTGTTCCATAGCAAGGCCATTTCCACTGCATTGATAACATAGTAACAATAGTAATATTATCAATGGCAAATGCGTTTTGAGTGCTTTTTTATGTGATCAAGTTTTCAAAGTGCTTTATGTGCACTTTGAATTTTTATGTGCAATTTATTCCTCATAATAACTCTGAGGTAGATATTAAATATTATTATTCCTACTTTACAGATGAGGAAAATAGCAACTTGTTCATTGTTACTCTGTTAGCAAGTAATAGAGACAGGATTCTAATACTCATAGAATGGCATCGGAGCAGGGGTTCTTACTCTTGACTTGTGGACTTGAATTGAGTACATTTATTAAATATATCCTGAAAACGTAGTGTACACATTGTTGGGAGCTGATTCTTTATAGTTTAATTACTGGGTAAGTGGTGAAAATATCATAGTTGATATTAGTATTGTTCGTGCCTTACTCCAAATTTTGTTTGACTTTATATCTGCATCAGTGAAGTTCATGGTCTTTTTTTAAAAAGCAGATGTGCTTTTGTAAGAGAGGAAACATTTTTAAAATAAATGTATCATAGCTAGTTATCAGATGGTTTCTTATTGCTGTGATACAGACTGATATCTAAGGAAATAAGAAAACTTACTTTGATTTCTTAAATAGTAAGATAAGTGACATGAAATCAGATTAGGAAATGAAAATCAAAGAAACTTACATGTTCAAAGGAGAGAGGCAAACACAAAGAACCACCTTGATTCTATGAAACAGATGTTTTTCTTAAGTTGGGTGCACTCCTTTTTCTCTTATGTCTTTCTTGTATTTACATTGCAATATGTTTTGCTATAAACTTAAGAGTAATATATAAAATATTTAATTTAAGGGATATTAACCAATAAATTGATTCACTGACTTTTTATTCAGCCCATATAACACATTAAAAGCTATAATAAGTCCCAGAGATACAATAAAAAGAGGATAAGTTATAACCCAGTTGGTGATTAAGTATATTCAATAAAACTCGGATTTCTATAGAATTCTATACCTAATGTTTTCTCACATTTGTTAGATTTCCCTCTTTCCAAATTCAGACTCTTTCTCACATTTTTTCCTCTTTTCTCAAGCCTGATTGTTTTTTAAATGACATAAATCCTCTTTACCCTTTATTCCCTCCAAGTCCTAAAATTTTAGTCTCTGCTTTTGTACTGTTACTCTACTCAGAAGTCTGGGTTAGCATGGCACACTTTCTGCAATATGGGGAACTAAATTACTTATTTAGAACACCCCAGAGCTCCAATTTTCACAATGGTTATAAACGCCACTCCCAGGTTTGAGTCCTGACACATGCCACTTTGAATCTGCACAACACTCACATTAACATCAGGAGCATTGTTCAGAGAGTCATGGATTTTCAGTTTGGAAGTGCAGTTTGTATTTTCATCAGAAAACCAAACCCAAACCAAATGAGTGGTTCTCTCCATTTTGGAATCAGCTAGAGTGTTAATACAGCAAACTGTTTTAGAGGTGCTTAAATAGTAAGATAAGTGACATAGGAAATCAGATCAGGAAATGAAAATCAAAGAAACTTCTCATGTTCAAGGGGAGGCAAACACAAAGAACCACCTTGATTCTGTGAAACACAAACTGATGTTGATTGTGTTTTCATCAAGTGTTTGTAGAAAACAAGGATTTATTGCCAGAAATACCACAGTTTAATTAGCTTCTAAATTCCTAATGCCCTTGTCTTTTCATTATACTCCCTTTAAACACCTCAATCTTGCATCAGTGCAATTATTTGTCTTCTTCAAGCACTACATGTGAGCTGCTAAGCTCCGCTAGAGAAAAATCACGTGGTTGTGTGAATTAATGTTCCCGCAAAGTCAGACCTCTGGCATTGATACTTGGCAATCATTCTGTGTGTCCCTGGTTAATAGACTTTCCCAGTTCCCACATCAACATATGATATGAGAATTATGATCTCATTCTCTTCTCCTGTCATGTGAAAATATCCCGAATTACTTGCTTGGAGTAGTTTGATCAGGCATGAGATTCTAGTCTGCTGGTTCCCAAACATATTTGCACGTGTCTAACACCCACTTGAGAGTGATGCACAATCCTGTTGAAACAAAGTCTACTGAGAAACCCGAAAATCTATATTTTTGTGTATCCAGCCTTACTATGGACCTTGGGCCCATGTTTCTAAGAATCCTATTTTCTGAGTGAAATTAACAGCACCCACTTACAATGTGGTCATAGTTTAAGACATTGCCATGAAAATTCATGAGAAACTGAGCATGAAGGTAAACCTGGCTATGTCACATTTTACTTTCTAAAACAGGTAGGTCTTCTTGTATTTAGGTCAGACTTTAATAAAAAGCATGGTATTAACAATCCCTCCCAGTCATAGAAGTTTAGATTTTAAGTTCTGAAACATAAGCTACACTAAAATAATTATTATGCCAAGAAACTTAGTTCAGAAACATGACTTTTTTTATATCCAAACTGAATAGAAATTGGTTTTAATGCTCAAACTTCTTTTGTTGTACGAGGCAAATAGGGATCACCGTGGGTTCAGGTTTAATTAGACCTATCTACCTTCCTGTGAATCTACCTTAATTGCTGTGGGATTTCTTGCTCTCTTAATGGACAGTAAACCTTTCCCCACGCTGAATGTGTCTCTTGACCACAAACGTTTCCCCACTCTGAATGTGTCTCTTGACCACAAACGGAACCAAAAACATTAACTATAAGACTATAAATATGGAGAATTAAAGACTTGTAGGTCTTGTGGTTCTGGAAGATATTCATGTAATTATTCTCACATTTTTTCAACACCAGTTTTAAAATAAGGAATTTATATTTACCCTGCTTATTTCTTTTTTAGTGAGAAAGATTGCAGCAATAAATTAAGAGTTTTGAGAAACTATAAATATTCAAATAAAAATATAATTCAAAGAAAACTTTTTTATGAGATACTTATCTTTGTATACACATTGAGTTAAAGCAAGTAGCAGAGACAGCTTCTTCAGGTTACCTTTTATCGTTAATATTTAAGCCGTTATCCATACCTCCAGGAGATTTTATAAACCTTATCTCACTTGTTCCTGTTATCGACATGGAGAACTAGATATTATTTTTATTCATTTTAGAGATAGGAAAACTGAACTACACACATGCTCCAACTGGAACAAGCTCCATTTTTGTCTATTTTATGTATTGGCCTTATGTGAAATATTTTGTTTGAACAAAAAGACCATGGCAAAAATGCTTGAAAACCACTCACCTACACCATGCTTATCTCTCTGTATAAATACATAGTTAGATTCTTTGGACTTGTATCATTTCTGTTTTCAGTAGAGGGTAATTTAAATTCATTGAAAACACAAATTTTCTAAAATACAGTTAGTTTCTAAAATATTCTTTAGGGCTTAAGAACATTTTTTAAAAAACTTGTTTTTATTGCTCACATTTAAATTGCTTTGATTCAAATAAAACTAAAAATGTATTTATAGTAGCCAAAAATTTCTAAAATAAAACTTGTCTTAGGAACATATATAAAAATTACCCATGCTTTTAAATGGAGCATAATGAATATTATATAGCAAATATGTATCTGTTGATAATAGAGGGACTTGCCATGGTTTTATAGTCTAAATAGAGATTAATTGCTTCAAGGCAATATAATTATGTAATATTTAGAATAGGTAGTATTTTACAAATAGAAACTAATAGATTTGTTGCAAACTCAAAATGAATTAATAAGTAATATGCACACTTGCTTATATTTAGGCATACGTACTTTGTGTTAAAGTGTGTGTAATAAAACTTGGCATTACACTTAAATGGCAATAGCTCTTAAATGATTATGTACTATTTTGAATTGATGTCAGTGATTTCTGCATAAATAGCAGTCATGGCAGAATTCGTCAGGGTGGGGGATTGAATGGGAATCAGTTCAATGTGGGATGAGGGTAGTCCACAATGTCACTATTTATGTTTCATTATGGAAGAATGATTCAGTTTCTCTTCCTTGAATAAGATATCCCTTCTGTGAGCAAAGAGACACCTAATCTTGATCACTTAGTATAATTTGAGAACTTTCTTTTAGTGCACCATCTTGTGTTGACATTTTGAACTTCTGTCAAATGTGGATAAACAAGGAGGAGGATGAATTACTAGTCTGCAAAAAAAAAAAAAAATATATAAAAATATACGAATGCTTTCCTCAAAATTAACTTGATTTACATCTTGAATACACTTTGAAACTTTTAGTAAAAATGAGCAAAAGATGTAGGGTTGTTATTTTTAAAATTCAATTGCATTTACTTAGTACAGGATAGCATTAGTACAGTATATAAATTAATCACATTATGATCTTTGTAGTTGCTGTGTTAAAATGAAAGGAAGATCAAATTATTTTTATAAGAATGTATTGTATACTCTGACTTTTTATTTTTTCAGTATGATGGCAAAATATTTTGTTTTTTGTTTCCAAAAAGCAAGTGTTCTGGCATACCTGATTTCTTTCTTCAAACTGTTGTAGCAACAGGATATTCCTAGAAATCAGTCCACACATTTCAGTGTGGGAGGAAGGGGCTTACTTTTGAACCAAAAACTTGCAATAAAAAAAGTGATCATAGCTTTAGCATTAGGAATGCAGGTTTATCATTTAAAAATAACATGTCCGTTGGCAAGTCCATGTGAGTGATTTGGAGCTTGAGAGGTTTGAATATAAACAGGCCTGGGGGGAATGAGACAGAAATGCAGAAGAAAGCATTATAGAAAGCACTGAAATTTTCTTCTTACCCAAGATATAGAATAGGGTGGTTTGGGTGAAATTGCTAAAAATCATCCGAGAAAAAGTTGTGATGGCTCATTGAATACTTAGGATTGGTGACAAAGTTTGCTGATAGAGATGGGTAAGAGTAATCGTGTGTATTGTGTTTTTTAATTTGTGAAATTGTTCCTGTATTAAACATTTTTCAAATTAACCTTTCAATCTAGTGTAGTGAGGTCTTTTATTTCATTTTATTTCCGTTGTTTAAAATAACAATTTGGTATCAAAAACGTGGTTTCTATTGTTATATTCCCTGGAATGTGTGTGTGTGCACATGTGTTTGCGTATACGCATATACACGTATATGTACACACATAGATACACATATTTAGATGATCACAAAGTAAATGTGGGTGATTGTCCAATGTTCAGATAAAACTAATCATACCTCATGACACTAAATGAGCCTTATCCTATTATTTAGTTTTGGGATTGATGGATTTTAGTCATATAAAAGTGATGGTTATTCGACAAGAATATTATTAAAAGCAAAGTGCCTTTTGTGTCACTGTTTCCTTCCTCAGTGAAGTTTGGGTAACTGGTACATGAATAAATTCCTGGGGCCCTTTATGATATCCAAGGTTTATCTTCTCCCTGAATTCTTGTTCGTATATAGTTTTGCCGTATTCAAGCACCAATATAGCGTTTGACGCTGTGCTAAATATGCAGTAAATGATTGCTGCTCTTATTTCAGACCATACCATGCTCTAAGCCCCAGAAAGTGAACAAAAGAAGCAATTTAATATCCCTGAGGGAAACTGAGGGTGAAACCTCTATGCACATAGATACACACAAATAAC